>MU740690.1:38476-48584 GCA_026770625.1 Nicotiana glauca
CCGTTTACCAAAAATGTTGACCAAAGTCAACTGTAATCATATTAACACCAAAATTCTTCAAATTTTTCACAGAATTCACATATTTCAACATAAAAGTTTTCCGGCTACGCGCCCGGACTGTGCACACAAATCGAGGCAAGTAAAAATAAGGTTTTCAAGGCCTCGGAAGCACGGAACGAGTGAGGAAACAGGTGATGACCCTTTGGGTCGTCACATCCTCCACCTCTAAAACAATCGTTCGTCCTCGAACGGACAAAAGAAAGAAGTACATGAGTCAGGAAATAGATGTGGATAACGGCTCCGCATATCGGACTCGGACTCCCAGGTTGAGGCCTCAGGGGGCTGACCTCTCCACTGAACACGAACAGAGGGAAAGCTCCTAGATCTCAACTGACGAACCTGTCGATCTAGAATAGCTACCGGCTCCTCCTCATAAGATAAATCCTTGTCTAACTGGACAGTGCTGAAGTCTAACACATGTGTAGGGTCGCCGTGATACCTCCGAAGCATAGACACATGAAAAACTGGATGCACGGCTGATAAGCTAGGTGGCAATGCAAGTCTATAAGCCACATTTCCCACTCGATCAAGAATCTCAAATGGACCAATGTACCTAGGGCTAAGCTTGCCCTTCTTTCCGAACCTCATCACGCCCTTCAGAGGCGACACCCGGAGCAATACCCGCTCACCAACCATGAAAGCTACGTCTCGGACCTTACGGTCTCCATAACTCTTCTACCTAGACTGAGCTGAACGAAGCCTCTCCTGAATGATCTTGACCTTATCTAAGGCCTCCTGAACTAAGTCTGTACCCAATAACCGAGCCTCTCCCGGCTCAAACCATCCGACTGGAGACCGACATCGCCTACCATACAACGCCTCATATGGAGCTATCTGGATGCTGGACTGGTAGCTATTATTGTAGAAGGCAAAAACTGGTCCCACGAGCCTCCAAAATCAATGACACAAGCTCGGAGCATATCCTCCAAAATCTGAATAGTCCGCTCGGACTGACCGTCCGTCTGAGGATGGAATGTTGTGCTCAACTAAACCTGGGTGCCTAACTCTTGCTGAACCGCTCTTCAGAAGCACGAGGTAAACTGTGTACCCCGATCTAAAATGATGGATACCGGTACACCATGAAGGCGAACAATCTCCCGGATATAAATCTCCGCTAACCTGTCGGATGAATAGGAGACTGCTACTGGAATGAAGTATGCTGACTTGGTCAGCCTATCAACAATGACCCAAATGGCATCAATCTTCTTCCGGGTCAACGGAAGTCCAGTAATGAAATCCATGGTAATCCTCTCCCACTTCCACTCGGGAAGCTCAATCCTCTGAAACAAGCCACCAGGTCTCTAATGCTCATACTTGACCTGCTGATAGCTCAAAAACCGAGACACATACGCAACAATATCCTTATTCATCCTACGCTACCAATAATGTTGCCGCAAGTCCTGATACATCTTTGTGGCGCCCGGGTGAATAGAATACCAAGAACTATGGGCCTCCGCTAAGATCAACTCTCGAATCCCATCAACATTGGGCACACAAACTCGTCCATGCAATCTCAACACACCATCATCATCTAAGGTCACCTTCGTGGAACCTCCACGTTACACAGTGTCTCTCAGGACACACAAATGGGGATCATCAAACTGCCGATCACGGATTCCCTCCAATAGAGAAGAACGAGCGACCGTGCAAGCCAATACCCTGCTGGGCTCAGAAATATCTAATCTCACGAATCGATTGGCGAAGGACTAATCATCTAAGGCAAGCGGCCTCTGGCTGACCGGGATATAATCAAGACTACCCATGTTGGCGGACTTCCTACTCAATGCATCGGCCACCACATTGGCCTTACCCGGGTGATATAAGATAGTAACATCATAATCTTTCAACAACTCTAACCACCTCCGCTGCCTCACATTCAACTCCTTTTGCTTAAATAGATAATGAAGGCTCTTGTGATCCGTGTACACCTCACACGTCACACCATATAGATAATGCCTCCAAATCTTCAAAGCATGAACAACAGCTGCCAACTCTAGATCATGAACCGGATAATTCTTCTCATGGATCTTCAACTGTCTCAAAGCATAGGCAATGACTTTGCCATCCTACATCAATACTGCACCAAGCCCAATGCGGGAAGTATCACCATAGACTGTGTAAGGCCCTAAACCCGTGGGCAAAACCAATACCGGTGCCATAGTCAGAGCTGTCTTGAGCTTCTGAAAGATCGCCTCACACTCATCTGACCACCTGAACTGGGCACCCTTCTAGGTCAACCTGGTCATCGGGGCTGCAATAGAAGAAAATCCATCTACGAACCGACGGTAATAACCTGTTAGCCACAAGAAACTCCGAATCTCGGTCACTGAAGCTGGTCGAGGCCAATTCTTGACTGCCTCAATCTTCTTCGGGTCCGCCTAAATAACCTCTGCTGATACAATATGACCCAGAAATGCAACTGAACTCAACCAGAACTCGCACTTCGAAAACTTAGCGTATAACTAACTATCCTTCAGAGTCTGGAGAACCACTCCGAGGTGCTGCTCGTGCTCTTCCTGGCTGCGGGAGTACACCAGAATATCATCAATAAAGACTATCAGGAATAAGTGTAGATATGGCCTCAACACTCGGTTCATCAACTCCATAAATGTTGTTGGGCCATTGGTCAACCCAAATGACATGACTAAAAACTCGTAGTGCCCATACCGAGTGTGGAATGTTGTCTTAGGGACGTCAGACGCCCTAATCCTCAGCTGATGGTAGCCAAATCTCAAGTCTATCTTTGAGAACACCTTTGCTCCCTGAAGCTGGTCAAACAAATCATCAATCCTCGGAAGTGGATACTTGTTCTTTATCATCACCTTGTTCAATTGCCGGTAATCAATACACATCCACGTCAAACCATCCTTCTTCTTCACAAATAACACCGGTGCACCCCAAGGAGAAATACTAGGCCTGATAAAACCCATCTCTAGTAAATCCTGCAACTGGTCCTTTAACTCCTTCAACTCTGGCGGGGCCATACGATACGGTGGAATAGAAATGGGTAGCGTGCCCGGAGCCATATCAATACAGAAATCAATATCCCTATCGGGCGGCATACCCAGCAGGTCTAAAGGGAAAACCTCGGGGAATTCCCGAGCAATAGGAACAGAGTCAATAGAAGGAACCTCTGCGCTGGAGTTGCGAACATACGCCAGATAAGCTAAACACCCCTTCTCGACCATGCATTGAGCCTTAACATATGAAATAACACTGCGGGTGGCATGACCTGAGGTCTCTCTCCACTCTAGTCGGGGCAATTCTGGCAAGGCCAAGGTCACGGTCTTGGCGTGATAATCTAAGATAGCATGATACGGGGACAACCAATCCATCCCCAATATAACGTCAAAATCCACCATATCTAAAAGCAGTAAATCAACACGGGTCTCAAGACCCTCAAACACAACCACACAGGAAAGATGCACCCGGTCGACTACTATGGAGTCGCCCACCGGTGTAGATACATAAATAGAAATGTCCAAAGCATAACTAGACATAGCCAGGCAGGGTGCAAAATAGGACAACACATATGAATATGTAGACCCGGGGTCAAATAACATTGACGCATCTCTATCACAAACCAGAATAGTACCTGTAATAACAGCATCTGACGACTTTGCTTCTGGTCTGGCTGGCAAGGCATAGAACCGGGGCTCAGCCCCACCTCCCTAAACCATGTCTCTAGGACGATCGGCTACCGGCTGGCCCCTACCTCTGGCGGCCCGACCTCCACCTCTACAGTCTCGACCTCCACCTCTATGATCCCTACCCCCGCCTCTGGCTGGCTGGGCAGGCTGTGGGTCACCTGGTGCCTGAATCATAGGGCGAGGACCCTACTGCTGCGATTGTGTACCCCTCAATCTCGGGCAAGCTCTCCTGATATGACCATACTCACCACACTCATAACATCCCTCTGTACGATGAGACTGGCCCTGACGACCCGACTGACCTCCACAAAAACTCTAAAGAGGCTGTGCACTAATAGGAGCTGGCGGTGCACTGAGTGACTGCTGATCGGAATACTACCCACGAAAACCACGATCACATGAGACACCCTGTGAAGCCTGGAGGGCTGACTGAAAGGGCCTGGAAGACTGGCCCCTATCATAAGAATCCCTGCCTCCAGATGAGGCACCACCGAATCGACCTGAGTGACGGGGCCTCTTGCCTGCCCTATAACCACTCCATGTGGCAGAACCATCTCGATCCTCCGGGCCATATTGGCCGCTTCCTAAAAATTAATGTCACTACCCGCCTCCCTGGCCATCTGAAGACGAATAGGCTGGATCAAACCATCAATAAATCTCCTCACCCTCTCCCTATCAGTGGGGAGTATGACGAGGGCATGGCGAGCCAGATCGATAAATCGGGTCTCATACTGGGTGACCATCATCGACCCCTGCTGGAGGCGCTCAAACTGCCTCCGGTAAGCATCCCTCTGAGTAACGGGAAGAAACTTCCCTAGAAACAACTCCGAAAGTTGATCCCAAGTCAAAGGCGGCGACCCTGCTGGTCTGGCTGAACAGTGATCCCTCCACCAAGTCTTGGGAGATCCAGATAAACGAAAAGTCGTAAAATCAACTCCATTGGACTCCACAATGCCCGTGTTCCGAAGAACCTCGTGGCAGCTATATAAGAAATCCTGGGGGTCCTTAGAAGAAGCTCCGCTGAATGTAGCAGTGAAGAGCTTGGTGAACCAGTCCAGCCTCCACAAAGCACCTGCAGACATAGTCTCTCCATCACCGGTTTGTGCAACAACCCCCGACTTAACTGCCGCAGCTGTCTGAACCAGTGGAACCTGAGTCTGGAGATCTACCTGCTCCGGAGTACGTGCAGTAGGAGTCTGGGCTCCTCCTCCAGCCTGGGAAGTGGTTGGTGCTGCAGGTGGCAATCCTGCTCGGGTGACACTCTCCATGGGGCCTGTAGACGCGTGATTTTTGACCCTACCCTAGAATTCTCACAAGTTTTAGCGTAAATATTAAGTTTAGGTATAAAATAGCTATCTCACCTAATTTTGACTCTTTCACTTTATTTTCAATACAAAAATAAAAAATACAAAAAAAATATATATAAATTTTAGTTTATGTATTTCTCATAAACTTGAAAAAAAAAATAGTACCTTATCTTTTTATCTTTATATAATTTTGAAAATTACAAAAAATAGTTTCATTAATATTTTGTAGTCATTTTAATCTTTTAAAAATACAAAAATAGTACTTTATATTTTTATCTTTATACAAAAACGAAAATCAAAAAAAAATAGTTTCATTGATATTTTGTAGTTACTTTAATCTTGAAAAAATATAAAAATAGTTTTGTTTTAATTGTGAGTCTTATTTTAATAGTTATTTTTCTACGTAGGATTAATTAAATAACATCGTGTTCTTATTCTCGGTTCCGTGCAAAGAATAATATTCGGGCTCAAACTACCCGTTTTTAGGCCTAATTTTCGGACCTAGCCCATAATAATCCGAACTCACCACACGTGGGGGAACACACATGGGAGACACCTTTTACTCAAATTGAGGAGGAATACACTGAAGGGGGGGCCTCACATGTTACTTTCTCATTTTTTATACACACACATAATATATACACAATACACATTGATGAATGAGCAGGCTCACGTTTTTGGAGGATACGGATTGTTGCCCTTTCTTCTTCCTCAGCGACACAAAACTAAACCAAACAAAACCCCAATGTTCATCTTCTTGAGACACCAAGAAAACCCTACTGAAAGAAAACCTCAATCGACCATTGCCTCGTCATCAACCACCGACAACCCGTCAAGGACCACCCTCACGACCACCTTCATCCCGTCGTCCAGCCAAAGTCGTCCACCCTCATCTTCCGTCAACCTCCATAGCCGCTGAACTTCTAGAAACGAACCTCTGAACCCCAAGAACTCCACCAGCCACATCCCTCCAGCAGCTCGACAAACAGTACCAAACGACTCCGCCCCAGCTCACCATCGTTGATGTCTTTGTATTGTCGGAGTCGCATCGTCGATGATGAATGAGTAGAAAATAGTCCAATGTTTCATCACCATCGTTCCCGTGTGCTTTACTTCCATGTCGGATGGGTCTAAATCTAACAGGGTCTGGATTTTGTGACGTTATTGTGTTGAGTTCGGATAGAACCAGTTCCTTGGCATTCTTTCGCATATGTTATTTGGCTGTGGTTCCAGTATCGCCGTCGTTATGGTAGTAGCGTCATTGGTTCCGGCGAGTGTCGAGGCTCGAGTTCGTCAAAGTGCGTCAAGGTTTCCATTGAGGTCCGTCACTTTCCATCTCTTTTCTTTCTTTATTAATCAATAGATTTACTTTCCATTTCAATAAGTTTGAATCTGTATTGTTTGTTTCCTTGTCACTTTGTTTAATATTTTTGGATTAGTTCCTTTTAAATTGTTATTCTTATCCTTGTTGGACGTCTCAGTTCATTTATCTGCTTTCTTGAAAAATATGTGGCTGCTTTGAAATCCTTTGGATGAATTCACACTAATTTTGCTGCATTAAACTAAGTTGTACGCATGATACAATTGTTGAGTTGATATATTGACTTTTGTTTTTCTTAATATATGGCAGTAGGTTTATGTAGTTAATTGTATTATGGGAGATGGTTGATTATATTTGGATTGGTTTGAAGCTGTTAAGTAAGACGTATCTATGACCCTCATAAATGTATATATATTAAAAATATTTAGAGTTCGGGATGGGTCGTTTAGTGAATTGTACGGACTTCCCCAAAATAATAATGTGTTAGACTTTTTAGGCGCGTATTTTAATAACATTACCTCCCTAAACTAGGGTGTACATTTATGTGACCCAAATCTAAATCTCAACGAAGTCGAAATGTGTCGATAATCACGGGTACATTGATTGTGACGTGGTTCGAGATGCATTTCCATGACGTTGTAATTCTTTTAAAAATAATGAATGAGACGAGCCTCGACAAACAAAAATACCACAACTGCGGGGCCCTCTATACGTAAATTTACTTAGATTTCGGGATGGGCCGTTTAGCAAAATTTTACGTCCTTACCCAAAATAATGATACGCTAGTCGCTTTAGGCGCGCCTTTAATAATTTACTTTCTTAAACATGGGTGCACATTTATGTAACCCAAATCCAAATCTCAACGGAGTCGAAATTTGTCGATAACCACGGGTACATTGATGTGACGCGGTTCGAGATATGTTTTCACAATGTTGCAATTCTTTGTTAAAATAATAATAATAATATTAAAAGCGGTTAAAGGTTAAAATTTGTACATAAGTTAAAGCATGTTATAAATCAGATAAATGAGCCCAATATGATAGTTGAGCGACCGTGCTAGAACCACGAAACTCGGGAATGCCTAACACCTTCTCCCGAGTTAACATAATTCCTTATCCGGATTTCTGGTTCGCGGACTGTTAAATAGAGTCAAACCTTTCCTTGATTCGGGATTCAACCGGTGACTTGGGACACCATAAATCTCCCTAGTGGTGACTCTGAATCTCTTAATAAACGAATCCCGTTTCGATTGTCCTTTAATTGGAAAAACTCCCTTTACCACGCCCTTCGCGGGGTGCGGTAGCGCCGAAAGGAGGTGTGACAGCTCTGGCGACTCCGCTGGGGACCCAACTCAGAACTTTCGTTTCGCAGGGTTTAGAATTTGAGCTTGGTATATTTGTTGTATTTGGCTTGTATATTATCTGTTTTTGTTATATGATTGGGTTTAAATGTGCAAAATGATGCTTTTTACCGCTTTGATATTATTTGAATTGTATATATAAACTGTGCCGAAACCCCTCTCTTCTTATCTTTGGGGATGTGCTCGCCAGTCGAGACTCCCTGTTCTGTTAGTGTCATACCTTAAAATAAGAAAGAGGCTCGGAAAGTTTCTAAGCCGGCTAGCCTTTTGGTTCCCGGAAAGGAGCTACTTCCTCGACTCGAGTTGTCCGCTCGAGTACACGGTCTAGAACAAACACACAGGTTTTAACCTAGTATAACAAAACCTCATGTCGGATCCCTAGTAGGAACACTTATTTGCATCATGTTGCATTCGACTTAGGGGACTCAACACAGGGGTTGGGTCCGTCTAGGACAGATAACCTGAAATGAAAAGACCATCCTGCTGCATCTTGTTTGTTTTGCGCGTTTATTTGCTTCAGACTTGCATGCTGACCGGTTTGTGAAATCGGGAATTTTGAAAAAATATTGTGAAAAAGAAAAAATAACCGTGTAGAGAGATAACTACTCATTTAAAAAAAAAAAAAACCAATGTTCAAGTAGTGTCGAAATTCTGCCGGATTTTTGAGAAAATGAATATATATATATATATATATATTTTTTTTATTTGCCGATGAATAGAAAAAAAAAAAAAGAGGAAGTTTTTATTTTTGAAATAGTCTATTTTATTTGCCAGTGAAAAAAAAAATATTTTTATAAGTTGTTTCATGTGTCAAAAAAAAAGGAGTTTTATTTTCCAAAATAGTTTGTTTTATTTTCCGCTGGAGAAAAAAAATGCTTTTTAAAAAAAATAATAATAATAATAATAATATTCTGCTTCATTTGCCAATGAAAAAAAAATGTGTGATTTGGTTTTCAAAAATAGTTTATGTTTTAAAATGAGAAAAAATAATAATTCGTTTTATTTGCCAATGATTTGAAAAAGAATGTGTGTTTTGTTTTCAAATATACTTTGTTCTATTGGGCAGAACTACGCTGGTTTGATTCTCACCGGATGTGAGATACGTAGGCAATCCTCATCGGATCCAACCTCCCCTTTTTTGAAAAAATAGCCCAAAAAAAATGTCAAATTTGAATTTTGTTATAAATAAGTCGGGTGATGTCATTCTTATCAAATATAGCCGAATGTTCCCGAAAGGACGCCGGAAGGCAGACTTTGCATAAACGGCCACACTTGGGTCATTTTGTAGATTTTTGGTCGATTGACCCACACTGCCTTAAAATCTTCGTCCCCGAGGCGCTGAAAGGCCGTGTTTGCAATATCGGGTTTTATTTTAAAAAACCAGAAAAAAAAATCATAAATAAGTCGGGTGACGCCGTTTTGTCGAAAATAGCCGAATGTTCCCTAAAGGGACACCGGAAGGCTGACTTTGCATAAACAGCCACCTTTGGGTCATTTTTTTGGAATTTGGCCGATTGGCCCACACAGCCTTAAAATCTTCGTCCCCGAGGTGATGAAAGGCCGTGTTTGCAAAACCAAGTTTTTTGTTTTAATTTGAAAAAAAAAAGTCAATGGACAAGTGAATACCATTTGGTCAAAATAAGCCGAACCAGCTTCGGCAATGTGTTAAATCGTTCTTGCCGAGATAGCCTTAGAGTATCTTTTAGTTGTCGAAAGGTTATTTTCGTAAAAGAACGGACAAGATTGTAAAATAATCCTTCCAGCCCTCAAAATTCATGTGAAATTGAGAAAAGGGCCACATTTGCAGAAATAGCCATTTGGTTAAAATTGGCAAACATGGAAGGAATCTGCCGGTCTGTTTTAAATTTGTATTTCTTTTGATTAGAGCATGTGGTGTTTGGTCTTCGAGTCTGTAGGTTGTCTTTTCGTCAAAGTCTGTTAAGTATGGTGAGCTTTTAAACATGTGTTATCAAGTTTGTTGTATTATAAAAAATGGAAAAAAAATGTTTTGTTGTTATTTACCGTGTATCTGTGCGAACTACGCACGGTCTGATTCATGCGGGGTCATGATACGTAGGCAATCTCCATAAGATTCGACCACAACCAAAAAGCAAAAAAAAAAAATGAAAAATGGAAAAGAAAAAAAATGAAGAAAAAAAATGTTGTTAATAATGATGACTGACTGAGTCCATTCTAACATTCTTTGTTTTGAATTGTTGAGAAAATTGAGGTGGTTGGTTTGTGGTGAGCCGGAAACACAAGATCCAAGAAAACCTAATTGAGATCCAAGACAGTGACACCCAGAATATCGCGCAGAACCCTTTATCTGCACGTCATGATGCACACTTGGTGGGGATGATGCCTAGTGACAGGGAGCACGTGAATCCTCTTGGGGATGTATTGACTAAAG
>MU740692.1:42603-53849 GCA_026770625.1 Nicotiana glauca
AGTGAATTTTTAAGCTAAAAACAGAACACTTAACATGGGATTTCTTCACTATTTCCACACGAGCTCTTCTCCTTCACCTTCCATAGACAAGTTTGAAGAACCTCTTCCTCCATAACTTCATAGGTAAGTGTTCCTAACTTCATTCCCCCTTAATTTCTTTAGCTAATCACTAAATTCCTAGCCCTAAATCATGAAATCAAAGTAGAAAATTAGGGGGTTTAGGTAGAGTTATGGTTTTGAGGATTTTGGGTGATTCAACCTCAATTTGGGATCGAATCTTAAAACAAATTATATATTTGAACTCGTGGGGTTATGCGTGACTAGGTTTTGGTCTGAGCCTCGTATTTTGACCATGTGGGCCCGGTGTCTAATTTTGGTATTTTTGAAAGAATACTAGGAAATTCATATCTAGGCTATGGGATGCTGCAATTGAGACTTTATTGATATTATTGAATTAATTATGTTTAGATATCATTATTTCGGAGTCGGATGGTAGAGGAAAGGCGGTATTTGAGGATTGATTGCTATTCTTTGGACCGAGGTAAGTGTTTGATCTAACTGTGGCTTGAGGGAATAGGATTAGAGTGTTATTAATTGCTAATTGCTAAATGATCGAGTACGGTGTATAGTCATGGTGACGAGTATCTATACACTAGTGTCTAGCATGACCGTGGGTCCTTGTTTCTACTTATTCTGATATTTTTAGGACTCTTCCGTGCTAATTGATGAATTCTGCATAATGTGAAGAGTATGAGGATTAGATATGAAATGTAAATTCTTGGGAGTGTTGGCTCGAACGACAAAAATACTATTGAGTAAGAAATGAAAGAAATGGAAAGAGATATGATTAATCCCTTGCCGGGATGGTTTGAGTATATTGATTATCTCCCTTGCCGGAATGTGAAAGTTGTTATTGTTGCTCTCTTGCCGGGATTTAGCTATTTATCTGTGTTTTCCCTTGCCGGGATTATTTTGCGTATTATATATTATGAAATGGGATCGTGTGGCACACCGACCACTTTTATATTGTGAAATGGGATTGTGTGGCACGCTAACCACTTATATATTATGAAATGGGATCGTGTGGCACGCCGACCACTTATATATTATGAAATGGGATCGTGTGGCACGCCGACCACTTATATATTATGAAATGGGATCGTGTGGCATGCCGACCACTTACATTTATGAAATAGGAGCGATTGGTACGCCTACCACGTGACATTATAAAATGGGAGCGAGTGGTACGCCTACCACGTGATGTTATGAAATGGGATCGAGTTGCACGCCTGCAACGAGAGGAAATTGAAACGAGTGAGAGTGGTTTGTTTTCCCTTATTCTGTGTTATAAGGACTCAGATGTAGTTTCCTTTTTTATTCTTGATATTTCGTTTTATCTGCTACACCATAAGCATGTTCCCCTCCCAGTTATAATTGTTTACTTTCCGCTATTATTTTGTTGTACTTGTATATATATCTGCACAGGTTATTCTGGTAGTCCGGTCTAGCCTCGACACTACTTCACCAGGGTTAGGCCAGGCACTTACCAGTACATGGGGTCGGTTGTGCTGATGCTACACTCTGTGCATCTTTTTGCACAGATCTTGGAGCAGCTTTTGGGCCACAACAGTAGTATACTGATCGGGAGCTGACTTCAGTCCACGGACTTACGATGTAGCCTAGCTGGCATTCGTAGGCCGAAGTCCCTTTCCATATTTTCAGTTTGTTTTCATTGTATCGAGACAGACATTATGTATTTTTTTTTATTATTCAGACTTGTTTGTAGCACTCTTTAGTGGTTCGTGAGGTAGCGACTCCAGTCTTGAGTAGAGAAATATTAACTTCCGCATTTTGGGTTTTCAGTTATTTAAGTTTTAACAGACTTTCGCTTTATTTAAAGATTCGTTATCTTATTATTGTTGTGTTGTTATCCGAATATGTTTAAATGCTTGGCTTGCCTAGCTCCTACAGTAGGCACCATCATGACTCCCAATGGTGGGAAATACGGGTCGTGACAAGTTGGTATCAGAGCTCTAGGTTACATAGGTCTCGCTACTCACGGACAAACTTGGTAGAGTCTGAGGGATCGGTACGGAGACGTCTGTATTTATCCCTCAGAGGCTACGGAGTTAGGAAAAGTTTCACTTTTGTTCTTTCTTGCCGTACAATTTTGTTACTCAAATACTGATTGTCTTTCTACTATGTTCTTTTGCAGATGGCGAGAACACGTGCTTCCTCTTCTACCGCGCAGCAGCCCGAGCCCCCAGGAGTAGCTCCTGCGAGGGGCAGAGGCCAAGGTCGTGCCAGAGGCAGAGGCAGAGCTCAGCCCCGGGCAGCAGTCCCAGAGGTGGAGCCTCATATTGACTATAATGAGGAGGTTCCAGCCCCAGTAGCTCCGGTGGGCCTAGCTCAGGTCCTAGGAGGGGTCATGGTCACCCCAAATCTTCAGGATACTCTAGTCAGATTGGCAGGCTTTATGGAGAGTGTCACTAGAGCGGGTTTGCTGCCAGTAGCACCAGCCACTTCTCAGGCTGGAGGAGGGGTTCAGACTCCTGCTACACGTACTCTGGAGCAGGTAGCTCCCCAGACTCATGTCCTAGTGGTTCAGCCAACTGTGGCAGCCCAGCTAGGTATTGCAGCCCAGACTGGCGATGGAGTGGCTATGTCTTTGGATGCCTTGTGGAGACTTGATCGGTTCTCCAAGATCTTCACCACCACCTTCAGCGGTGTTTCATCGGAGGATCCACAGAATTTTTTATTCAGCTGTCATGAGTTCATTAGGACCATGGGTATAGTGGAGACCAATGGGGTCGATTTTGCCACCTTCCGGCTTGCAGGATCCGCCAAGACTTGGTGGAGGGATTATTGCCTATCTATACTAGCAGGGTCTCCAGCATCGACATGGGATCAGTTTGCGGAGTTGTTTTTGGAGAAGTTTCTCCCAGTCACTCAGCGGGAGGCACTTCGTAGGCAGTTTGAGCGCCTCCAGCAGGGCTCTATGACAGTTACACAGTATGAGACTCGATTTATTGATTTGGCATACCATGCTATTGTGATACTCCCCACAGAGCGAGAGAGGGTTCAGAGATTTATTGATGGATTGATTCAGCCAATCCGTCTCCAGATGGCTATGGGTGTTGGTAGTGAGATGTCCTTTGGTAGAGGTCATTCACCGAGGCCCTTTCAGTCAGCTCTCCAGGTTTCTTATGGGACTCCAAGCGGTGGTGGTTCTCAGCAACATTATTTAGATCAGCAGCCTATCAGTACACCCCCACTTTAGAGCTTCAGGGGAGGACATTCAGGTCGACAGGGCCAGCAGTCGCAGAAGCCGAGGTCTTGTTATGGTTGTGGTGACCCCGGTCATATTGTCAGGTTTTGCCCTCGATCCTGGGGCAGCTCTCAGTAGCAGGGTCCTCGCCCCATGATTCAGGCATCAGGTGATCCACAGCTCGCCCAGCCAGCTAGAGGCGGGGGTAGAGATCATAGAGGTGGAGGTAGAGACCGTAGAGGTGGAGCTCGGACCGGCAGAGGTAGAGGTCAGCCAGTAGCCGATCGTCCTAGAGACATGGTTCAAGGAGGTGGGGCCCAGCCCCGGTGTTATGCTTTGCCAGCCGGGCCAGAGGCTGAGTCTTCAGATGTTGTTATTATAGGTACTATTCTGGTCTATAATAGGGAAGCTTCAGTGCTATTTGACCCTAGGTCTACGTATTCATATGTGTCGTCTTATTTTGCACTCTACTTGGCTATGCCTAGTGATGCTTTGGGTATCCCTATTTATGTATCTATACCAGTGAGTGATTCTATAGTGGTCGACCGAGTTCATCCTTTCTGTGTGGTAGTGTTTGAGGGTCTTGAGATACGTGTTGATTTATTGCTTCTAGATATGGTGGATTTCGATATTATATTAGGGATGGATTGGTTGTCCCCGTATCATGCTATCTTGGATTGTCACGCCAAGATCGTGACCTTGCCTTTGCCAGATTTGCCCCGATTGGAGTGGAGAGGGACCCCAAGTCATGCCACCCGTAGTGTTATTTCATATGTAAAGGCTCGACGCATGGTCGAGAAGGGGTGTTTAGCTTATTTGGCATATGTTCGCGATTCTAGCGTAGAGGTTCCTTCTATTGAATCTGTTCCTATCGTTCAGGAGTTCCTCGAGGTTTTCCCTTCAGATCTGCCGGGTATGCCGCCCGACAGGGATATTGATTTCTGTATTGATCTGGCCCCAGGCACGCAACCCATTTCTATTCCGCCGTATCGTATGGCCCCGCTAGAGTTGAAGGAGTTAAAGGACCAGTTGCAAGATTTACAAGAGAAGGGTTTTAATAGGCCTAGTATTTTTCTTTGGGTGCGCCAGTGTTATTTGTGAAGAAAAAGGATGGATCGGTGAGGATGTGCATTAATTACCGGCATTGAACAAGGTGACGATAAACAAGTATCCACTACCGAGGATTGATGATATGTTTGACCAACTACAGGGTGCGAAGGTGTTTTCAAAGATAGACTTGAGATCTGGCTACCATCAGCTGAGGATTAGGGCGTCTGATGTCCCTAACATAGCATTTCGCACTCGGTATGGGCATTACGAGTTTTTGGTCATGTCATTCGGGTTGACCAATGCCCCAGCAGCATTTATGGAGTTGATGAACCGAGTGTTCAGGCCTTATCTCGACTTGTTCATGATAGTCTTTATTGATGATATTCTTGTGTACTCCTGCAGCCATGAGGAGCACGAGCAACACCTCAGAGTGGTTCTTCAGACTCTGAAGGATAGTCAGTTGTATGCTAAGTTCTCGAAGTGCGAGTTTTGGTTGAGTTCAGTTGCATTTCTGGGTCATGTCGTATAAGCAGAGGGTATTCAGGTAGACTCGAAGAAGATTGAGGCAGTCAAGAATTGGCCTCGACCAGCTTCAACGACCGAGATTCGGAGTTTCTTAGGGTTAGCAGGTTATTATCGTCGGTTCGTGGAGGGGTTTTCATCTATAGCAGCCCCGATGACCAGATTGACCTAGAAGGGTGCCCAGTTCAGATGGTCAGACGAGTGTGAGGAGAGCTTTCAGAAGCTCAAGACAGCTCTGACTACGGCATCGATATTGGTTTTGCCCACAGACTCAGGGCCTTATATAGTTTATTGTGATGCTTCCCGTATTGGGCTTGGTTCAGTATTGATGCAGGACGGCAGAGTCATAGCCTATGCTTTGAGGCAGCTGAAGATCCACGAGAAGAATTATTCATTCCATTATTAGAGTTGGCAACCATTGTTCATTCTTTGAAGATTTGGAGGCATTACCTATATGGTGTGACATGTGAGGTGTACACTAATCACAAGAGTCTGCAATACTTGTTCAAGCAGAGGAGTTGAACTTGAGGCAACGGAGGTGGTTGGAGCTATTGAAGGATTATGATGTTACTATTTTTTACCACCTGGGTAGATCCAATGTGGTGGCCGATGCATTGAGTAGGAAGTCCGCCAGCATGGGTAGTCTTGCTTATGTTCCGGTCAGCCAGACACCGTTTGCTTTGGATATTCAGGGCTTGGCCAATCGGTTTGTGAGATTGGACATTTCTGAGCCTAGCAGAGTGTTAGCTTGTACGGTCGCTCGTTCTTCATCATTGGAGCGTATCTGTGATCGGCAGTTTGATGATCCTCATTTGTGTGTCCTGAGAGACACGGTGCAGCGTGGAGGTTCCACGAAGGTGACTTTAGATGATGATGGTTTTTTGAGATTGCAGGGACGAGTTTGTGTGCCCAATGTCGATGGGATTCGAGAGTTGATCTTAGCGGAGGCCCATAGTTCTCGGTATTCTATTCACCCGGGCGCCGCGAAGATGTACCAGGACTTGCGGCAACATTAATGGTAGTGTAGGATGAAGAAAGATATTGTTGCATATGTGGATCGATGTTTGAACTGTCAGTAGGTCAAGTATGAGCATCAGAGGCCTGGTGGTTTGTTTCAGAGGATTGAGCTTCCCGAGTGGAAGTGGGAGAGGATTATCATGGATTTTGTTACTGGAATTCCGATGACTCGAAAGAAGTTTAATGCTATTTGGGTCATTGTTAATAGGCTCACCGAGTCAGCACATTTCATTCCTGTTGCATCCACTTATTCATCAGAGAGGTTAGCTGAGATCTACATCTGAGAGATTGTTCGCCTTCATGGGGTACCGGTATCTATCATTTCGGACTGGGTTACGCAGTTCACCTCGCGCTTCTGGAGACCAGTTCAGTAGGAGTTAGGCACCCAGATTCAGTTGAGCACAACATTCCATCCTCAGACAGACGGCCAGTCTGAGAGGACTATTTAGATATTGGAGGATATGCTCCGAACCTGTGTCATTGATTTTGGAGGCTCGTGGGACCAATTTTTGCCTTTAGCAGAGTTCGCCTATAACAATAGCTACCAGTCCAGCATTCAGATGGCTCCATATGAGGCGTTGTATGGTAGGCAATGTCGGTCTCCAGTCGGATGGTTTGAGCCGGGAGAGGCTCGGTTATTGGGTACAGATTTAGTTCAGGAGGTCTTGGATAAGGTCAAGATCATTCAGGACAGGCTTCGTTCGGCTCAGTCGCGGCAAAAAAGTTATGTGGATCGCAAGGTTCGAGATGTAGCTTTCATGGTTGGTGAGCGAGTATTGCTCCGTGTATCATCTATGAAGGGCGTGATGAGATTTAGGAAGAAGGGCAAGCTTAGCCCAAGGTTCATTGGCCCATTTGAGATTCTTGAACGTATGTGAGAGGTGGCCAACAGACTTGCCTTGCCACCTAGCTTGTCAGTCGTGCATCCAGTGTTTCATGTGTCTATGCTACGGAGGTATCACAACGATCCTACCCACGTGTTAGATTTTAGCACAGTCCAATTGGACAAGGATCTGTCTTACGAGGAAGAGCCGGTAGCTATCCTAGACCAACAGGTTCGACAGTTGAGGTCGAAGAACTTTCCTTCAGTACGTATCCAGTGGAGAGGTCAACCTCCTGAGGCATCGACCTGGGAGTCCGAGTCTGATATGCAGAGCCGTTATCCTCATTTATTTCCTGACTCAGGTACTTCTTTCTTTTGTCCGTTCGAGGAAGAACGGTTGTTTTAAAGGTGGAGTATGTGACGACCCAAAGGGTCATCACCTGTTTCCTCATTCGTTTCGTGCTTCCGAGGCCTTGAAAACCTCACTTATATTTGCCTCAATTTGCATGCGCAGTCCGGGCGCGTAGCCGGAAAGCTTTTATGTTGAAATATGTGATTTCTGTGAAACATTTGAAGAATTTTGATATTAATATGATTAAAGTTGACTTTGTCAACGTTTTGGGTAAACGGATCCGGACCCGGACCCGGACCCATGATGTGACGGTCCCGGAGGGTTCGTAGAAAAATATGGGACTCGGGCATGTGCCCGGAGTCGAAATCCGAGGTCTAGAACCCGAGTAAAAGAATTTTTCTGTTAAATTATTTTTCTGAAATTATTAAGGAAAATAGAAATGAAAATTGATTAAAAGACAATGGTATCGGGCTCGTATTTTGGTTTCGACGCCCGGTACGAGTCTTAAATATGTGTTAAGCGCTTCCTGTGAAGCTTGGTCGAAATCGAACGTTTGACGTATTTCGGACCTAATTATCTAAAGTTAGAAGTTTATGAAGTTTGAAATGAAAATGATGATTTTGCGGCTTGATTCATTGATTTTGATGTTGTTTTGGAGATTTGATCGCTCGAGTAAGTTCGTATGAGGTTGTTGAGTTAGTATACGTGTTTGGTTAGGAGCCCCGAGGGCTCGGGAGTGATCCAGAGGTGGTTCGGGGTGGTTTTGCACTTAGAGGAATTGCAGAAAATCTACAACAGGTGCTCAGTGATTTTCTTCTTCGCGTTCGCACTATGCCTCTCGCGCTCGCGAAGCTTCAGCTTCATCCTTCATCGCTTCGCATCACCTTCTCGTGTTCGCGTAGATTATTTTGACTCAGAAGACTTAGCCTTCATTTTACTCATCACGTCCGCGCTTGCCTTCTCACATTCGCGTAGTTCATAAGGCTCCCTTCATCCCGTTCGCGCAGTTGTCCACGCGCTCGCATAGACCAAGTCCTGGACACCCCAAATCTTTCTCTTCGCGTTCGCATCCTCCTCATCACGAACGCGGTGGTCTGTTGAATTAACCCTCCGCAAACGCGGCCCCTTTCCCGCGAAAGCGAAGGGCTATTTCGCCCAGTGAATTTTTAAGTTCAAAACAGAACGCTTAACATGGAATTTCTTCACTATTTCCACACGAGCTCTTCTCCTTCACCCTCCATAGACAAGTTTGAAGAACCTCTTCCTCCATAACTTCATAGGTAAGTGTTCCTAACTGCATTCTCCTTTAATTTCTTCAACTAATCACTAAATTCCTAGCCCTAAATCACAAAATCAAAATAGAAAATTAGGGGTTTTGGGTAGAGTTAGGGTTTTGAGGATTTTGGGTGATTCAACCTCAATTTGGGGTCGAATCTTAAAACAAATTATATATTTAAACTCGTGGGGTTATGGGTGACTAGGTTTTGGTCCAAGCCTCGTGTTTGGACCATGTGGGTCCGGTGTCTAATTTTGGTATTTTTGAAAATGCTAGGAAATTCATATCTAGGCTATGGGATGTTGCCATTGAGTCTTTATTGATATTATTGAATTAATTAAGGTTAGATATCATTGTTTCGGAGTCGAATTGTAGAGGAAAGGCGGTATTTGAGGATTGATTGTTATTCTTCGGACCGAGGTAAGTGTTTGATCTAACTCTGGCTTAAGGGAATAGGATTAGAGTGTTATTAATTGTTAATTGCTAAATGATCGAGTACGGTGTATAGGCATGGTGACGAGTATCTATACACCAGTGTCTAGCATGACCGTGGGTCCTTGTTTGTACTTATTCTGATATTTTTGGGACTCTTCCGTGCTAATTGATGAATTCTGCATAATGTGAAAAGTATGAGGATTAGATATGAAATGTAAATTCTTGGGAGTGTTGGCTCGAACGACAAAAGTACTATTGAGTAAGAATTGAAAGAAATGGAAAGAGATATGATTAATCCCTTGTCGGGATGGTTTGAGTATATTGGTTATCTCCCTTGCCGGGATGTGAAAGTTGTTATTGTTGCTCTCTTGTCGGGATTTAGCTGTTTATCTGTATTTTCCCGTGCCGGGATTATTTTGTGTATTATATATTATAAAATGGGATCGTGTGGCATGCCGACCACTTATATATTGTAAAATGGGATTGAGTGGCACGCCAACCACTTATATATTGTGAAATGGGATCGTGTGGCACGCCGACCACTTATATATTATGAAATGAGATCGTGTGTCACACCGACCACTTACATTTATAAAACGGGAGCGAGTGGTATGCCTACCACATGACATTATGAAATGGAAGCGAGTAGTACGCCTATCACGTGATATTATGAAATGGGATCGAGTTGCACGCCTACAACGAGAGGAAATTGAAACGAGTGAGAGTGGTTTGTTTTCCCTTATTCTGTGTTAGAAGGACTCAAATGTAGTTTCCTTGTTATTCTTGATATTCCGTTTTATCTGCTACACCATAAGCATGTTTCCCTCCCAGTTATAATTATTTACTTTCCGCTATTATTTTGTTGTACTTGTATATATATCTGCACAGGTTATTCTGGTAGTCCGGTCTAGCCTCGTTACTACTTCGTCGGGATTAGGCCAGGCACTTACCAGCACATGGGATCGGTTGTGCTGATGCTACACTATGTGCATCGTTTTGCACAGATCCAGGAGCAGCTTTTGGGCCACAGCGGTAGTATACTGATCGGGAGCTGATTTCAGTCCAGGGACTTACGAGGTAGCCTAGCTGTCGTTCGCAGGCCGAAGTCCCTTTCCATATTTTCAGTTTGTTTTCATTTTATCGAGACAGACATTATGTATTTTTTTATTATTCAAACTTGTTTGTAGCACTTTTTAGTGGTTCTTGAGGTAGCGACTCCAGTCTTGGGTAGAGAAATATTAACTTCCGCATTTTGGGTTTTCAGTTATTTAAGTTTTAACAAACCTCCGCTTTATTTAAAGATTCGTTATCTTATTATTGTTGTGTTGTTATCCGAATACGTTTAAATGATTGGCTTGCCTAGCTCCAGTAGGCGCCATCACGACTCCCCATGATGGAAAATCCGGGTCGTGACACTGCCTTTAAATATTGAGCCAGTGAGTGTTAATATTTAGGGTGTTAGTGTTAAGGCCAACAGTATTCCAGAAATGAGTTGCATAAGGTCGGTAAAGGAAAAGATGGTTGGTAGTCTCATCTCCTTGAAGACAAAGAGTACAAATAGGGTCGATTTGCATACCAAAATGATTAAGGTATGATTTTGTAGGGAGTCTATTATGCATGCATTTCCAAAGGAAGCGTTTGATTTTATTTAAGATATTGAGTTTCCAAATCCAATCAAAGGAAGGAGTAGTTGTTTGAGAGCATTCATAGTGGAGAAGTGACATAATTGATTTTGTGGAAAAATTTCCATTATAGGTCAAAAACCAATAAGGACAGTCAGTGGAGTTGTTACAAAGAGAGAGATTTGAAGATAATATAAGTTTAGTGATTTCATGGGGTAATGCAAAGCAAAAATTGGATAGATTCCAACTATTATTATTATATACCTCACTGATTTTTTTATGAGTGTCATGGGAGGTAATGGCACAAAAATCATGCTACGTAGTGATTGATTGTTAGAAAGCTAAATGGAATCCCAGAAATCTACATATGTGCCATTACCAATGTTCCAAACAATTCCTTTTGAGCAAATCTTACAACCAGAAAGAATGTTGTGCCAGATAAAGGAATAATTGTTTGCATTGGTGCGTGTACTATATTTGCTAATCAGGATGCTAGCCCAAAGTTTAGAGGGTTGTGTAAATAATCTCCATGCAAGGCTGGCTAGGAGGGAACTGTCTTGGACAATGTTGGCAAAATTAGGGTGGGAATGGAAAGTACTTCTAGGAATGTTATTGAGATTGATGAGGAGGGGGTTGTGGTCGGAATAAATTCTAGGCATGGGTAACAGTGATATTAGGGTACTTTTCTAGCCATAGGTTATTGCTAAAACACATATCTAAGCGTTCTAGAATAAGCCCCGAACTTCTACATCTAAGATTGGATCAAGTGGATTTAGGGCCTTTAAAGCCCAAGTCTATGAGGTTGCAATGATTAATACACGAGAGAAAGGAGGAAACCCTAGTATGATTAATCGTTCTGCACCCCCCCCCCCCCCCTTTTT
>MU740692.1:54176-76940 GCA_026770625.1 Nicotiana glauca
CCCCCCCCCCCATTTTTCATCTTGAAAAAGGATATCATTGAAATCACCCCCAAGGAACCAACTGTCCTTATACGAATTAGCAACTGTTTTAAGATTATCCCAAAGAGTAAGGCGATTATTAAAAACAGTACTAGCATACACAATACTAAAAAGCTAGGGTTCATGGTTAGGGAGTACCTTAAGCATTGCGTGAATCTCCTGGTTAGAGCACAAAATTTGAGTCATGTTGATGATATTGTTATCCTATAGAATAACAATTCCTCCAGATTGCCCCTGGGCTGGGACTTCTAACATTTTGGAGAAGTTGAAGCCATCCTTAAGAGGAAGATAGGAAGACATTCTTGTTTCTAAGAGGGCTACCATGCATGGGTGATGGTTATCGATAAGATCCTTAAGATTTCGGCGGAAGTCATCATTATTTGCTCTTCTAATATTCCAGATAACGAAGCTAGTGGCTTTATTTATTGGAATCTGATTGGAAGCGGTTTTAAGAGTGTAGTTACTCATCTGAGGGGGTATAGAGTTCCCCTTCAGGAATGGGCTCATAATTACTGCAAAGTTCCCTGCTGCTACATTTTGAGGAGGGCCTGATGTTCATGGAGCATTTGTAGAGAGATATTGGGCATATGCAAACGTATTTGATGTCCTATAGGGGTTGGAAGAGCATGACCTTGGCCTCTTTGAGGTTTGAAATCTCTGTGAATGATGTTATTTCTAGATGTTGGATTGGCTCCACTTGATTTCCCATCTCTTTCTCTTCTGGTTCTGGCTCGTTGGGATGGTGGAGATGGTGGGGTTGATGTATATCCATCGGGATTGGGAATTGCTGGGGTATGGGTTGACATGCATGGAGTAGTAGAGTTAAAATGATCATATCTTGAGGTGTGTAGAAGGGTAGTTGGTAAAGGAGATCCATGTTGCTCGGAGGATTGAAATGAGGAGGGAGGTGCCATTGGGCTTGCATGTTCTGCATTAGGGTTGGTGCCAGTGCTGGGGCTATGGGGTCCAGAATGTTGGCCTGCGAAAGGTGATTCACATAGTTGGACATGGCTAGATTCATGCCCTCCGTGATAATTTGAGCAATGACTTGTGTATTTTTTAGAACAACTAGAGTATCCTGGTTGTTGATGTTCAAGGAGAGGAACATTGCATGGCCTTGTACGCCTTGTTCTATCCACGATGATGGTTGATGTTCTTGTGGAAGGGGAGGAGTGATGAAAATGGAAGGTGGTTGTTGTGGGTGCTGGGGTGGAGGGAAGCCATTCTCCTCAGTAATATTTGGGAAGTTGTTGTTGGTAATGGGGAGAAGTGAGTTCTCCCATAGAGATGTAGGAATTAGGGAATAGGTATAAGAAAGTTCTGAAGAAATAAGTGGAGAATTTGAAGAGTTAGAGCTTTGAATGCAATTAGTTGAGTGCAAATCTTTATCCGGGGATTTGGTTTGCATGGCTGGCACAGTTACTTGGGAAGACAACTGAAGGGGGATTGGGTGCATGTCATGCATGGTCACTTGGCATGGGGGATTTGCCAAGTGGATGGAGTCCTTGTGTAAATTTTGCATACTGTTTTTACGCATGGGATGGGGGTATGATTAACTTGTAGAGTATTATATACGGTATGATTAGTGGACGGTTTAGGGTTAGGCTTAGAGTTGCCATTTGGGGTGCCACGTATCCATCCACCAGAGGCTATCTCTTTTGAGTTCTTTGGAGGTAACGGAAGGAGAGAGGTGGTAGTATCTTCGTTCCTAGTGGTATCAAGTTCCATACCATCTGAGGAATCCCGATTCATGGGATTAGGATCATCCTGAGATGGGACAAGCTCGAATTTATTCATAGTAGTGATAGAATTAGTAGTGGTTTTATTATTATTAGAAATACTTAAACCTTTAGTGGGGGGAATATTGGGGATATACGTTTGGGGGTCAATTATTTGGGATGGGTCAGAGTAAGAAGTATAAGAAATTAAATCTTTAGTTTTGCACATAAACTTTTTGGTTTTAAGGTACTTACCAGTTGCCGCATCAAATAGTTTTACATTGATACATGTTTCTGGTGTGTGCAATACCTCCGGGATGGGGTCTTGTTTGGTTATTTTCTGCTTGGGAGCTCCTTTTACTTTTCTTTTTTCGAATGATACTGTGTGCCATAGTTTTTGTGTAGTAGTTGGTGAATCTGTCTCTCCCGTTCCTTATGCTTCTTGTGCAGTTGATCTATGGGCTCTGTGGGTGTATCTTTGGCTTGTGTGTCCAAGTATTCCACAAAATGTATAGAGGAAGTTCTCTCCTTTATAGATCAGTTGTTGCATATGTAATCCAATCAGTATACCTGATTGTACTGGTTTGTTTAGTGGCACTACACATAGCCTCGCATATTGCTCTATGAGTGTGGAGCTTGTATATGCATATACTTTGAGTAGCTTTCCAATGGTATTTCCTATTTTTCTTAGGATGATTTAGTCATAGAATTCAGTAGGAAGTTGGGGTAATCTTAACCATACAGCTGAGTGACTTTGTTTTGCTTTATTTGTCACAAAGTTAGGTTCCCAGCATCTAACTGATAAGTAATGTCCGTTTATAAACCAGGGTCCAATTCTTTAGAACCTTGGTCATGTTATCCTCCTCCGTGAACTTGACTATAAAATAGTCTGAACCCAGGTCGATAAGAGGAAATATTTCAGTTGGTTTCCATAATTCTATGGTTTTTGTTTGAAGGTAATGGTAAAGGACTCTTTTACTCAGTAATTTGATTATAAGTAAAAATTTCCATGGGGAGTACATTCTATCTGTATCAGCATCAAACAGAGTGATGCGTTTAAGTTGTTGAAGGTGAACTTCTAAAGGTGGAGGAGTGTCTAATGCCATGGAGTCTGAGAATGGTGTTATCATATTGGCTGGATGATTAAGGCTATTCAATTTCTGGGTAGGATCTTCCATAAATGTTTGAGTGGTTGGGATTGGGGAGTTTATATGTATGGATACTAGGTTGTTCCCCTCCCCATCTTGGGTTAGGAGTTTGTCTTTGAAGGATGGGATAATTGATGGAGAAGTGAATTAATGTCCGGGGATTTTGGAGGGATTTGGTTAGGGGAGTTAATTAGGTCACATGCTGGATTGGGAATAGCAGTGGTCATGAGAAACGTAGGTGGTTGAAGATTGGGGAGAGGGAAGGTTTAGAAAGAAGCAGGAGTTTCTCTTACTTGCCAGGGATGTATTAAATAGTTACTTGCTCTACTTTTTAAAATTTTATATTTTTTCTTTAGTCAAGTAATCTGAATAAAAATCATAATTTTCTTTTATTAAAATAACTTTACGACTTAGTTTCCCATTAATTTAAGCTCTAGGCAATTAGTAGGGATGCTTTACTTTTTTTATTCGCGGAATCGCTTGCGTAGCGTAGTGTTCAACATTCAATATATTAATTCAACAACCTCGTACAATATTCAGTAGCTTTAGTTATTTTCTAATTTAATTAATCCCTTGCCTATAATCGTGGACTCACTTCGTAGCGCGGTAGTTGACATTTAATAAACTCCAAATATTAATTTTTCTTTCTCTTTCTTCTTTCGCAAATATAGTAAATTATCTAAAAGTAATAACGTGTTAATAATTCTTTATCATGACTGCGGATTCGCTTGCGTAGCGCAGTTATGACTAAATTAATAAATTTCGTCTCGATCATACATTCGCTTGCGTAGTATGATTACGATAATTTAATTTTACTCAACACATCTTTTAATAAATGCGAGCAATAAAAGCGAATAAGAAAAATATAAAATCCAATAAAACATAGTTCGCCCAAAATTAATTTAAGCCAAGTTTTAAGTCAACAAAGCGACCGTGCTAGAATTACGGGACTCGAAAATGCCTTAAATCTTCTCGCCGATCAACAGAATTCATTACCCGAACTTTATTTCGCGAACCGATAAAAATAGAGTCAGACCTTCCTTTGACTAGAGATTCAAATAAAAGGCGACTTGGAACACTGAAAAATCAACTCCGAGTAGCGACTCTCTAAGTAAAATATTCCCTACTCAAATTTGTCACTTCAATTGGAAAAACTCTTCAACCTGCAACTATCCATAACACACGTATTATTTTCGGGGGTAAAAAAGGGGTGTGACAATTTGTTCCAGCTCTTCGACCGTAGATTTGGTGGCATCAGAGTCATCGGGAATTACGAAAGATCGAGGTATCCCATAGTCATCATCCTTATCGATATCTCGCTTCTCCGGTTGGTTAAAGGTTGGCATCTGTGGTTGTTATTTAGCTTCTCGCTTTTCCTTTGAGTCTGATACCTTTGTTAAAGAAAGTGGTGACGTCGGTATTACCTCGTCAATTGCAAACATCTCCTTGGCATCATGCTATTCCGCGTACACTGTTTTTTCTTCTTCAGATGTCGGGAACTTCAGAACTTGGTGAAGGGTCGAGGGTACCGCCCTCATGTTATGTATCCAAGTCCTTCCGAGCAGAGCATTGTATCTCATGCCGCCCTCAATTACATGGAATATTGTTTCTTGTATGGTCTCGGCCACGTTCACTGGCAAGACAATCTCACCTTTGGTGGTTTCGTTCGCCATGTTGAAATCGTTAAGTACTCAGACTGTGGGAACAATTTGATCTTATAGGCCGAGTTGTTCTATGACACTCGATCGAATAATGTTGCCCGAGCTACCTTGATCAACCAAAATACGTTTAACTTGAATTTTATTCATAAGGATAGATATTACTAGTGTGTCGTTATGAGGTTGTTCGATTCCTTCCGCATCCGCGTTATTAAAAGACAAGGTCTCTTACGGTAAGTAGTCCCATGTTCGTTTTTCCCTTGTGATCATTACTTTGGTCTTTCCTGCTCGTTCTGCCTATTTCAATCTCTATTTTGGAAGTTATTCTTGGCCCTCGGGAGTTATTCTCGATCCTTAAGGAAAGTCGACCCCTCTAACGATCATGTGAATCACGTGCTGCGGCTCTTCCTGCTCGTTCTGCCTATTTGAATCTCTGTTTTGGAAGTTATTCTTGGCCCTCTCACTTAAGAATTCTCGAAGGTGAAGCTCGTTGAATAATCGGGCTACTTCCTCTCTTAGCTGCCTGCAATCTTCTGTTTTATGGCCATGGGTACCATGATACTTGCATATCTAGTTTGAATTTCTCTGGGCCAGATCGGTCTGTATAGGTCGAGGCCACCTGGTATCTTTGATACATCCAATGGCTGACACTATGGCAAAAGCATCCATGTTGAAGTTATATTCTGACAATCGAGGTACCTCTATGGTTCTGACATCCCTATCGAAACCACTTTTACTCATGAGCCCTTGGGAGCTTTGTCCCCGATCATTCCTTTTATCACTCCAAATAGGGTTGCGCCCAGGCCTGTTATTTCTCCGATCTCCACCGTATGGCTGATATCGGTCTCTGTTTGACTGTGGTTCCCGGTAGTCGTCCCTTTTAATTCGTTCCCCGGGCCTGTTAGGATAAATCAAACAGACTGGAGCCCCCAGTTGATCATCCTTGACCCTAATCCTCGACTGATATCGATTATGGACATCAGTCCAAGTGACAGTTGGATATTCGGTCAAATTCTATTTCAACTACTGTGAAGCTACAGAACTTCAAGCATTGAGACCTCGAGTAAAAGCTTGAATAGACCAATCGTCGGTGACCGGTGGCAAATCCATCCGTTCCATTTGGAATCGAGACACGAATTTTCTGAGCATCTCGTTGTCTTTTTGTCTTGCCTTGAAAAGGTCCGACTTTCTTGTAGCAACCTTAGTGGCTCTGGCGTATGCCTTCACAAAAGAATCTGTAAGCATAGCAAACGAATCAATAGAATTAGGTGGTAAATTATGGTACCATATCATAGCTTCATTCGATAGAGTATCCCCGAACTTCTTCAGCAACACAGACTCGATCTTATCATCTTCCAAGTCATTTCCCTTTATGGCGCACATGTACGAGGTGACGTGCTCATTTGGATCTGTTGTCCCGTTATATGTTGGAATCTCGGGCATATGAAACTTCTTAGGGATTGGCTTTGGAGTCGCACTTGGGGGGAAGGTTTTTGGACAAACTTTTTGGAATCAAGTCCTTTCAATACCGGTGGTGCCTCCGGGATTTGGCCGACTCTGGAATTATAAGTTTCCACTTTCTTATCATTTTCCTCGATCTTCTTTTCCCCTATCTCGATCCGCTTCGTCAGTTCCTTGAGCATTTTTGCGATAGCAGGATTGGTCTCCGATTATCCTTCATTCGACCTCTTTGGCATCAATTCGGCTCTATGAATAATTTCTTGCGATGACTCGATCTCGATCCAGCTTGGTGCACGATTTTGATTTTGGAGATGTGCTTTTGCAGCTTGTTAGGTCTGCAATATTTCAAATATCATTCAAAGGCTAATACCACCTTCTTCACCGTTTTGGGTGTTTTGATCTGCCGTTCGAGCACCTCTGCGGATGCTATTTTCAGGGTCGGAGCCTAAATTTCCATTGATGGCAATATGGAAGCTGACGTCGATTGGGTATACGGCCGGAACACCATCGGAGTTAACTACAGGTACTCCGTTCCCTGGGGCGGCTATGTAATTGTTCTCACCATGGAGACCGAGACCATTGTCCGCATGTGTAGATGTTACTTGAGAGTTTGACATGTTGATCCTGGAATCAAAGACACTTCAAAGAATATAAAATAGTAAGTGTTGCAAAAATTGTACCAGACAATCACTATTATCCTTAGCCCTACGGTGGGCACCAAATTGTTTACCCTTAACAATTAAACTTATAAGTGGTTTTAAGGATATGTGATTTCACTTGGCGCAAAATGATAAATATAAGAATTAAGGATAGAAATTAGAGTAAAATAAAGCAAACCAATGTGATTATCAATTATGGCCCTCGAGCTAATTGTCCTCGAACCAATTGAACAAGCTAGTGAAAGTATGAACTGAACAACAGGACTTGCAAGAGATAAAAATATGATATATTATTTTGATATACGTGAATATAAAATGGTACAAAATGATTAGAACCCTCTTTATATAGTAGAGGAATCATATTTACAGTACAATTCTAATTACAGAAGTAAATCTCATGATTAACTAAACAACCGTCCTTGATTTGATCTGTTTCGAGATTTCCGTCATGATCTTCCACCAGTCACGGATATCTCTTCTTTCAGTTGTTATGCTATCTTCGTTCTTGTTCGATGTTTGTCCCGTTCGACCTTGAACATTACTGGTCTTGATCTTGCCAAGTACCTCGAATTCCGAACTCGGTACCTTATCCTGATATCTCGATCTGATTTGCTATGGGGCTGATCCTCGATCTATCCCCTGGTCTCGGTTAAATAGTAAGATCGAGTGGGCCCGGTTTTAACCGTATACAAATAGTTTGGTTCATGTCGTGATCTTTGAGTACTCTGTTTTGTCGGCCCAACACGAGGTTGGAGCCTTTTTTATGTTTTGACGTTGATTAGAATCTGTATTGGCAATATTTCGACACTTTGATTTGTTGAAACTTGAGAATGATGGATATATTTGGGTCTGCGCACTGAAAAGTAAATATTGTTGAAGATCATGTGCTTGCAGCTTTTTCCCTACAAATATTGTTAGGTTAACTTCTATCGATCAATGGACAAGGAAGGCCAGAAAGAACACTGAATTTCTAAAGATTTGGCTCAAGTAATGAGAATCTACTTATTTAGCAAGGACAAATTATTTAACACTGTTAGTGTTTTAGCATTTTATTATTAAAATAAAATATGTCATAACTGCTATTACTCCATGATATAAAAAATGACTATAACTCCCATAACTCCCACTACTCCATGATCAGAAAAATGACTATAACTCTTCTCACATGTTCTACCACTAATTACACATAAATTTATCCATTATCCCATGTCTCCATGATTTCATAACTTACTACCATACTTTCTTCCAATTTAATTCAAGGAAGAATTTTTACACCTATAAATATGAGTCTTTCTTCATAATGTGGTATATAAAAAATAATTGAGAGTGTTTCAATAAAGTGAGGTTAAAGTTGTGAAAAGAAGAAGAGAGTTTTTACTTTTGTTGAAGGAAGGTGTTCTTGTTGGTGGAGCTTTGGGCTCAACAACGTGTCTAGAGTTTGTTCGAGTCATACGACGTGATCAGGCTGTTGTATTCTGGGGGAGATAAGTCAAGAGGATTACTGCTGGACCAGTGAAGACTTTGTTGTAGTGGGCTTGAATCTCCTTAAAGAGAGCGAGATATCCACGCCTCAGTCTGAAAATATTTTATTTTCTTCATTTTAGTTTTCAACTGTAACAACTTTAAGGAGATTCAATTGGCTACAATTGAAAAATCCGCGGATATTAAGGTGGGAGATCTCAACAAGCCATTCTGTTTCAGTGGTACTCATTTTAAGAGATGGAAGGGTAAAGTACTTTTTTATTTGAGTCTTTTCAATGTTTCTTACGTTTTAACTGAGAAAAATCCAAGCAAAGTAGACAACTCCTACATGAATGATGATGAGCTAATTGCCCTTCAAGAAAAAATAAAAAAATATAATGATGATTCATAAAAGTGTCGGTATTATCTTCTTAATTGTCTATCTGATAATTTTTATGATTATTATGATAGAACTTACTCCACTGCAAAGAAAATTTAGAAAGCATTGCAGAGTAAGTATGACACCGAAGAGGCAGGTGCGAAAAAATATGCTGCTAGCAGATTATTTCGTTTTCAAATGGTGGACAATAAATCTTAGTAGACCAAGCTCAAGATTTCATAATGATCTTTGAAGAGCTCAGGTCCGAGGATATTAAAATTGGAGACAACCTTATTATTTGTGGTATAATAGATAAACTACCATCTTCTTGGAGGGAATTTTTAAAAAACTATGTCGCCACAAACAAAAGGAAACTTCATTTGAGACGTTGAAAATATGAATTCACATGGAAGAAGAGGCAAGACGCCAAGATTCACTTATGCAATCGGAAAAGAGCACTCTATAACCCGTCACTACAAAGATAAATTTAATTACTTCAAATAATATTCCTCCTAAAACTCACGAAAATACTTCTTTGAAGCAAAAGAAGAAGAAGAAGAAGACTTTTAAGAAAAATTATGGTAGACCTCTCAAGAAGAATAATGGTGCAACAACCAAGCACAGAATCAACAAGTTCAAATTGCGAAATCAAGCTCTGTCTGTGGCAAGAGTGGGCATATTGCTCGATTTTGCAAATTTCGAAAATGTAGTCCTATACCACAGGCAAACGTTACCGAAGAGTCGGCGGTGATAATAGACATTAACATGGCAGAAAATGTTGATGGATGGTGGGCTGATTCTAGAGCAAACCGTCGTGTTTGCTATGATAGAGATTGGTTTAAAGTGTATACTCTATTTGAGGAGCCCAAAACCATCACGCTTGGTGATTCTCACACAACCCAGGTGCTTGGAAAGGGAGAGGTCGAGTTGAAGTTTACTTCAGGAAGAGTATTAACGTTGAAAGACGTACTTTATACTCCTTCAATGAGAAAAAATTTGATGTATAGTTTTCTTCTTAACAAGGCAGGCTTCAAATAAATTATTGAGAGTGATCAATATGCAATAGTGAAAAAGGATATTTTTATGGGTAAATGGTATGCATGTGATGGGATGTTCAAGTTGAATGTTGAGATGAATAAAATTTCTTCTAGTTCTGTTTATATACTTTCTTCTACTAATTTTTGGCATGCTCGTTTGTATCATATTAATAACTGTTATGTGGGTATCATGAGTAGTTTAGGATTAATCTCAATAATTAAAAAAATTGAAAAATGTGAGGCTTGTAGTAAAGCTAAAATAACTAAAAGGCATCATTTTCAAGTTGAAAGAAAAATTAAATTGTTAGAATTAGTTCACACTGATATTTGTGAACTTGGAGGAATTTTAACTCGTAGAGGAAATAGATATTTTATCACTTTTATTGATGATTTCTCTAAGTATACATACGTTTACTTGATGAAAAATAAAAGTGATGCGTTTGAAAATTTAAAAAATTATCTCTATGGGGTTGAAAATCAATTCAGTAGAAAAATAAAAAGAATTAAAAGTGATAGAGGCCGTGAATATGAGTCTAATAAATTTAATTCTTTTGTTAGATCATTGGAAATAATTCATGAAACCACTCCACCTTATCTCCTGCATCAAATGGTGTGGCTGAAAGAAAAAATAGAACTTTGGTAGAGTTAATTAATGTCATGCTTATTGAGTCAACTGCACCTTTCAATTTGTGGGATGAAGCTATTGTGACTGCATGTTATGTGTTGAATAGGGTGTCTCATAAGAAAATAAAATTGACACCATTTGATTTGTGAAAAAATCACAAGCCAAATTGGGTTATTTGAGAGTTTGGGGTTGTTTAGCCTATGTTAGGCTAACGGATCCTAAAATTATGAAATTGGGTAAAAGAGTTACCACTTGTTCTTTTTTATTTTTTATTTTTTTTTTGTTATGCTTCTAATAGTACAGCCTATAGATTTTTAAATCTTGAAGAGAATATAATTATAGAATTAGGTGATGTTTTTTTTCATGAAAATAAATTTCTATTTGAGTCTAAAAATAGTGGGGGTCAAAGAGATAAATATAATTCTTTGTCTATGGCTAGTTCTTATACTTCTATTTTGCAAAATAAAAAAAATAATGCTTTTGAGTTAAAAAGAAAAAAAAGTAAACTAGAATAGAAAAATATTTTGGTCCTGATTTTTATGTTTTTAATATTGAAAATGACCCTCTTACTTTACAAGAAGTTTTATTGTCACCTGATGTTATTTTTTGGAAAGAGACTGTAAATGATGAAATGGAGTCACTAATTTCTAATAAAACTTGGAAGTTGGTTGATTTACCACCAGGTTGTAAAACAATTGGGTGCAAATGGTTCCTAAGAAAAAAATTAAAACCGGATAGATCTGTTGATAAGTATAAAGCTAGGTTAGTTGCTAAAGGTTTTAAGCAACTAGAACTCCTAAAATGTTTTGATACTTTTTCTCTGATATCTAGAATTACATCCATTAGACTTTTAATTGCATTTGCTGCGATTTTTGATTTGCATATTCATCAAATGGATGTAAAAACTACTTTTTTTTAAATGGGGGCCTAAATGAAGAAATTTATATGGATCAGCATGATGGTTTTATAGAAGCAAGCCAAGAAAGTAAAGTGTGTAAACTTACTAAATCCATATATGGCTTGAAACAGGCACCTAAGCAATGACATAAAAAGTTTGATTCCTGCATGATTGAATATTATTTTAAATTAAATGAGTGTGATAATTGCATCTATCATAAGCCTTGGAATAATTCACATGTAATTATTTGCCTCTATATTGATAATTTGTTAATATTTGGCTCTAACATGAATGTCATTGGAGAAACTAAAAGCATGCTTAGTAGCCATTTTGACATGAAAGATTTGGGTGAGGCAAATTTCATTCTTGAAATTGAAAATTACTAGAACATGTGATTGAATTTTTCTTGACTAGTCACATTATATTGAGAAAATTTTGAAAAAAATATAATTTTATTGATTGCAAGCATGTTGTAACCTCTTTTGATTCAAGTGTTCATTTATTTCCTGTACAAAATGACTATGATGTGATAAATCAAAAGGAATATGCTAGCTCAATCTAAAGCTTGAGATATCTGACTGATTGTACTCGGCTTGATATTGTATACGCAATAGGAGTACTTAGCGGGTTTACAAATAAATTGGGTAGTGAACATTGGCATGCCATAACAAGAGTTATGAGGTATTTACTTGGTACGAAATCCTATGGCTTATTTTATAAAAAAAAATATCCTGCTTTAATCGAAGGCTTTTCTGATGCAGATTGGAACACTTTATCTGGTGATTCCTGTAACTATAGGTTATATTTTTACTTGATGGTATTATTTGTTGGAAATCAAAAAAACAAACAATAATTGCTAACTCTACCATGGAGGCCAATAATTGCTTTATCTTTAGCTAGTGAGAAAGCGAACTGGTTGAGAGATTTATTATTTTAAATTTCTTATTTTGAAAAACCAATTCCTCCCATTTTAATTCATTGTGATAGCACCGCTGCAATTGGTAGAGTACAAAACCGTTATTACAACGGTAAATCCAGACCTATAAGGAGAAAATATAGTACTATGAGATCATATTTGACAAGTGATACCATTAATGTTGATTATGTTAAATCTTGTGATCATCTTGCAGATCCACAGACTAAGGCCTTAGCAAGAGAAATGGTGTGGAGCGCATCGAGGGGGATTGGATTAAAGCCCACAAGCTCATAAGTCATATATGAGGAAACCCAACCTGGGGACTAAAGATCCTATAACCGTGTTCAATGGGAAGAACGAATAATATGATGGTTTGGTTTGAAATGCACTATTTTTTATTGTTCCATCCCTATGGTGTGAGTGCATTTATCCTGTAATGATTTGTGAGATAGAGTTTTATTAACTCTTAATGAAAATATGTAGCTCTTATGAGTGGGGTGTCAGAGTTACGGGAGCACCCTTGACAGATTTCACCTATGTGAGTTGAAAGTATGGCGCTTCATATGAGAATTGGGCTTGTTCTCAAAAATACTCATGAAAACCGGGATAGCACAAGGCCGTAATGTGATGGCTAATAAAGCTCATGTCAACACCTTGATTATTATGTGTAAGCAGTGATAATTTATTTCTCTAATGCTGTCATAATTGAAGTCTGAGACCACTAGCGACTCTGGAGTAAAGTTCGTTGTTTTGCTAAATGGAGGTTCAATGCAGAGCACACCTTCATTATGCATAATAGTCTCCCTTCAACTGGTAAACTCTCTTGATATTAAAATGAGTGGGGGAATGTTAGTGTTTTAGCATTTTATTATTAAAATAAAATATATCATAACTCCCACTACTCAATAATGTAGAAAATGGCTATAACTCCCACAACTCCATGATGAGAAAAATGGCTATAACTTTTTTGTAACTCTTCTCCCATGTTCTACCACTAATTACACATGAATTTATCCATTATCCCATGTTCTCCATGATTTCATAAATTACTATCCTACTTTCTTTCAATTTAGTTCAAGGAAGAATTTCTACACCTATAAATAGGAGTCTTTCTTCATAATGCGGTACGTGAAAAATAATTTAGAGTGTTTCAATAAAGTGAGGTTAAAGTTGTGAAAAAGAAGAAGAGAGTTTTTACTTTTATTGAAGGAAGGTGTTCATCTTGGTGGAGTTTTGGACGCAACAACTTGTCCAGAGTTTGTTCGAGTCATACGATGTGATCGGGCTGTTGTATCATGGGGGAGACAAGTCAAAAGAATTACTACTGGACCAGTGAATACTTTGCTGCAGTGGACTTGAATCTCCTTAAAAAGAACAAAATATCTGTGAATCAGCCTGAAAATATTTTATTTTCTTCATTTTAATTTTTAACTGTAATTGTATTTTCACCCACAAACGCATACATGGTCTTAAACAAATTTGGATGAACTCATAACATTGACCCTACATAAGAGGGGAACTGGTATTATTATGCTTAATAGGACTGGTCAATCTTTCTACCACTTTCTTTGTTCTAGAAGGGTGCAGTTTCGGTTTGCTAAACTCAAAAAAATTAGTAATTTAAATTTGAAAATTGTGTCTATAATTCTTGAATTAAAGTTGACATAGAAACTACACACAGGATAGGATAAATCATACCTCTCTACAATTGAAAATCTTTACAAAAAATTTTAAAGATCGTAATTTAAAAAAAACCTCCAGATAATGTTAGTGTCATATTAAAATATAGCATGTCCAATTCTCTGGTGACACTTTTTATGCATGCCAAAAGCGAGACTAATTTCCTGTCAGCCTTCAACTGAGTAAAAACCCATCAAAGCTATTTGAATTTTGTTTAAGTTATCTAGTTGTGGCTGCGAGTTAAATGAATATTTGAGTTAATTTGACTTTTGGTTGGTGGTGATTAGTGATAACATTTGGTTACTTAGCCACCTTAACAATATTAAATTAATATTTTTAGTCATTGTCGTCTCTGTCCCCACTTTGAAATAAATTAAAGTTGAAGTTGGACATCCAAGTAATATCTTTTTCTTACTTTTTGTTAGAAAGTGAAAGGCATCACATTCGCACTTCCCTTCCAATAATGCCTTTTTCCTTACAATATCTAACTCCTCTTTAATTTCATCACTCATTTGAAATATGTTCACCCCTTAATGACCAAACAAAAAAGCAAGACAATTATCTAAGTCTCTTTTATATTCTTTCTATTTTTTAATTATCAATCAAGAATCTTTCCACAATAATATGTCTGGCCAATTGAATTCGAGATACACCCTTTTTTTCCCCAAGTAATTGTGTCTAACGTCTATTTTAAGCTAGCGTTAGGACATATAGGTTGAAATTTAGAAGAAAAAAAAATAAAGTTGTGTTGAAAAATAGTTTTTGGATATGTATTTTATTTAAAAAATATTGTAGTTTTGTGATTGGAAGAATAACTTAAAATTTTAATTCAATTCTTTTCAAAAACTAATTAAATTCAATGAACAAATAATGTTTTTAATTTTTTTTTGGAAAAAGTAGCCAAAATCTATCCAAACGGGTCCTAAATATTCATCAAGACTTGTGGCTGAAACTTTAGTGTCTGGACTACTATAGAGACTTGTGCAATCCTTGATAAACTTGCAGATTTGATATGAAATTTTGGCCACTAGGTGCTACTAATCAGAACTATCCATCTTAGATTTTAAGTAAATAAAGGAAAACAGATTAACTTAACTAAAGATTTTAACTTTGGTTTTCAAAAGTTACTTCATCTGAGACTAAATACTACTCCCTCTGTTTTAGTTTATGTGAACCTATTTCCTTTTTAGTCTGTTCCAAAAAGAATGAACCCTTTCTAAATTTGATAACAATTTAGCTTAAACTTACAACTCTACCCTTAATGAGAAGCTTTTATAACCACACAAATACTCTGGGCCCCATTTGGACTTGTTTAGAATCATAAATTCCAAAAATCATCATTTTTTTCTTAAACTCCGTACCCAGTCAAACAGATTCACGTAAATTGGACCGGTGGGAGTATCAAATAATGGTGGGTCACTACATGCACTTGAGGGGCTGACTCTTTGCTTAATTAATGTCGTTTTATCTTCTCATTCCTTTTTGTTGATATGACACAAAATGCACTAACATAAACTAGTGAATGATTTAAATTGGAAAATTTCAAGTGGAGAGATTATTTTGTGGAGTTTAAGTGATGCTAGTGTTACTGTGAGAGAAACTTAGACTATGGGTTTGATGATCAAAACTGGATGGCAAACTGGCGGGTCGAGTCGTATATGACACGAATGAAAACGGGTAATGAAAAACGCATAAAATATTTGGTCAGACCCTTATTTTATACGGATAGAAAATAAGTTAGTCGACAGATAATATGGATATTCATATTATCCATGGCTTCTTAAATATAATCACATTTGGAGAATTCCTAGTGTTCCAAACTTGAGGAATAGCTCTAATTTGGGTCTTTATAAATATAAAAGTTAAACTATTTAGTTATCTATTTGTTATCCATATTTGACTTATTTTTAAAAAGTTCATTATCCAATCAATTTTTTAATTGATAATATGATTGAATAAATATTTTTGTTATCCATTTTGCGACCACTAATCATAACTACTCGCTATATTGCAACTTAAAGGGGAAACATGGGTGATGAATACCAATCTATGTTATTTTTTTTGAAAACTTCCACATGGTAAAGACAACACAAATTTCTTCCTTCAATTTGTAAGCTCAACGCTTTAATTTACTTTGAAAATAAAATAAAAAAAGAGGAAGATTGTAAGTTTGTCCAAAACATTATTTTTCTTACTTTTTTGATGATTTTTGAAGAGCCTAAGTAAATTAATTATTATTATTATTAATCTGAATGATGAGAATGTGATTAGCAAAATAAATTGGAAGTTGTGGAATTCTATTGCTAAGAACTGGGATGGAAGTATTCCAATTGGTTAGGGTTTAGTCTTTTTCTTGTATGCCAACCATGGGACTTCATTTTCAATCTCCACCCAATCTGTCTTCTAGATTAAGAGCATTACCATCCAAATAATGTACCTTTGGAAAGTTTCTGTATACATTGTTTTCATTTGTTAGAATATTGATGATTTTCCTACCTTAATCATTTGGAAAACTTTATAGTGTTTTTTTAATTATAACAAAACTCTTTTAAAAAGTCTTTTAGCTCATAAACTATGTTTTTTAACAAATCTAAGTTTACATTGATTAACCATTACAACTATTTCCTCAAGAACATAAATAAGGGAGAAAAGTATAAAGACGGATCAATTGGTTTTATAAAATATTTTTATGTCAAATCTTTCAATAGATTTTTTTAATATGTAAGAGATTTGAAAATAAAACAAAAGATATCTTTTTAGTGTCATTTTCTATTATCAAATCGTAAAAAATTATGTTGAATCTTTAGGATTTACTCTCATTTCCGTGAGTTGTAATATTGAGTGGCAGATTTTTGTAGAAAAGGTATGGCTAGAAATAGAAGAACCCTACATTAAACAACGACTTGAAATTATTAGTTTTCCCAAAGAAACAGAAGAGATAGCACATGTATATATGGAAAAAAATTGTCAAATATAAATAAATAAATGCATCTAAAAAGGAAAAGAGCAAAGCCAAAAGGAAGAAAGAAAGAAAAAGGCAAAAGCTAAGAGAAAATGCCAAAAGCATTTATGCCATTAAGGAGCATATAGGGAATTTTGGGTCCCATGCCCAACTAATTATGTATATATCTTGTATAAGATGTGGCTTAGATTTGCTCAACCTTCAAAATATCTACTTTGTTTTATATTGAGAAAATTGCCAGAGCATACCAGCTGCACAAAATTGTTCTAATTTTCTAGTGCCCACCAGGCCCTATTCCAATGTCTACATCAACAAAACAATTTGATTTGATTGTCATCTTATTCAGCTGATTTCTCCTCTTGCCTAATTATCAGGTAGAGTAATTCATTCTTGAAAAAACTAGAGGTATTTAATCTGTGATATTAGGCTCTCCATGATATTTGAGGTTGAGAAGCCACCTCTAACTGGCCTTTGGGGTTTGGGAAAGCGAAAACAAGAAAGGAAAGGTGAACTTTAGCATCATTCTTCCACTTCCTTTTGCGAGTTGTTTGGTCTGAAAACGAGAGGTACTTGGCTTATTCTACAGTCAAGAGGCTCATTACTATCTGTATGGAAGAAAAGATTTTAAGATAATGCAACTCTACAAGATTTTGTGTTTTGGAGCCATGAAAACCTCTTGCTGCAGGATAAAACTACGTACACTACACCCTTGTAGTTCGGCCCTTCACCCGATCTCAGGCATAGCGGTAGCTTAGTGGCTTAGTGCACTGGTGCTCCCTATTGAGATTATGGTAAAACATATTTGCAGCTGTGCGCATATTTTTTTTTTGGAATAAACTTTTGAGACTATTCCTGCTGATTATTATGTCTTGTGATGCCTTGTTTGAGGCACAATGAAGAAAGAGGCACATTTATGTATTAACTGTTGATCAAGAAGATGTAAAAATATGAACAATAAAATCTGAAAAGAAGGCTCAACTATTATTAAAACCACCGAGAAAAATGGACAAAAAAGAAGCCGCCTTCCACACTAACTTTGACGGGTACATCATATAACATTTAAGCGTCTCTTCTCACTTTCTACTGTCAGCTGTGTAAAGTTTATATACATAGAAAAAACACGCTGACCAAGCAAAAATATCTTACAGGGAAAAGATAAACACTGATCTCTACAGTAGCTTCCCCAGTTCCATTTGGAGTACTTGAGGGATCTTAAAATTCTCAGCTCTGGTACATATATTCCGCTGTAATTAAGCGTAATTTAATATACATCAGGCTGGAAGACCGACATTCATCTTCTGGAACTATGTACCACATGAGCTGAAGGAGACAATTGCTCAAGAACCACTTTAGGCTCTCTCCTGGAAACTGAGGGACCGCGAGAAGGCAACAGGATTAGCCTGCAACACGGGAGATGTACTGGCAGGGTGATCCTTCTCACTGCTTTTCGGTTGAAAACCCTTGAAAAGCCCTCCCCTACTAACAGAATCATAGTTGATCCCTAATGTTGACCATATAGAACTCTTTGCAGCTTCATCAGGATCATCAATCCGTAACGTTTTTGGTACTAAAACAGACCCCTCTGAGTTCTTTTGACCCTCAGGATTGTTTGGCCTAAGCAAATTACCGTCCCTTGAATGCTTCCCTAAAGGCGAATTAGGAGAAGAGCCTGATCCGTTTTGGTTTGCTGTAGAGGATGGTGGAGCCAACCACGGAATACTCCATGGACCAGGCACATTGCAATTCCAATAAGGTGGAGGGCAGAATGGCATAGGAAATGCCGCAGGGTTCATGGCTGGGAAAGGAACAGCAGCATATGGGAAAGGCCAAGGTACTCCTGGGAGGCAAGGCACTGGAGATGGGAAGCCATTTATAGTTTGCATAACTGCCTCAGGAGGCCGATTTTTAACTCCTTCCGCCATTGAATTTGTGGTGACTGAAGACCCGCTGGACCAGTCATCCCCATTTTCTCCGCCTATGCAAGATGGATTCTTGTGCTCTGGTTTGTAATAACCATTTCGGATCCCATTTGGTGTCTTCTTCTCAGCAAGATTCATAACAGATGCCATAGACTCGCACAGTGGCGAGTCAGGACCGAAAGATAGGACAGTGCCATTGGGTTTTAACATTGGATGATGAAATCCATTCGGAGGATCAATTCTTGCAGCTTGAAGGGCTTCAGAGATCATGATGTGATGACAATGCGAAGCAGAGTTCTTATTCTTGCGACGACCAGCTCCCACGGGCACATTCCTCATGGTACCCCCAGCAGTCCAATATCTCTGGCAGCTCTTGCAGAAATGACGAGGCTGATTGACATTGTAATTGTTGTAGTAACAGAATTTCGTATCCATACTATTGCAACGGGGGCAAGGGAGAATTTTGTCTGGCTTTTTCAGAGTTTTCTGCTGGGAATCTGTTGCATCATTCTCAGTCTTGGAAGATTTTACAGTTGGAGATTCATCATCAATTGGAGGAGTTTTAGGCTTGTTTTCTGAATCTGATGGAGACTTAGGATTTTCTGATTCTTCCATCACTTGATCTTGATCTTTCTCCTCTGACATGTCTTCAGTGAGCTCTCTTGTTACTTGATCCTAAAATTGAAAACGTCAAAAGTTTATGAGTCAGCCTGTAAGATTCCCGTGAGAGAACTACAGTCAATTATGTGGTCCAAATTCAATCAGCACAATGGAAAGAATCTCATAGTCCTTGGCACTGAAAAATCAGAAAGCTTTTCCTACAGGATTCCCCTTAAATTTGTTAAGAGGACAAAAGACATAGAAGCTGATTCTTTCTCCAATATCCTTGGTTACAACTACATCTAGTAAAGGCGGTCATCATTAAAAATCATATTGAGCATAAATTAAACAGGTAATAAGATTTCTAGAGAAGGGGGCCTGATTAGGCTACTGTTTTTTGCAAAAGAATGACCAAAATTGGTAATGGCTAAAATGATAACTCAAGCAAATGCTCAAATTCTGAATGATTAAATTGCTAATCAAAAGGGCAGCTTTCTAGCACAGTAACTGCTGACCTCTCTGTGCAAGGGAATAGTGATATCTACAAGCAAAACTACTACTGTCCAACTAATATGCACTCTAGCAAAAATGGAAATTTCCAGAAATACTACTTTGAAGCTATCAAAGAGATTTAAATAATTGACAAAAAAAGAAAGGTTTGGCAGAACCAATACTGTTTCTCAAAAGAAAGGGTAAGTGTGAACTGATAACTAAAACAATATTCGCGGGTAAAGGAACTTTCTGCAACTTCTTAACAGCAAAGTACAGAAAGTTTCCAAATAAACCAGACATATTCAGAAATTTGGGAAAGAGAGCTGAAAAACAAAGTGTAGGAGGTGTGTAATTTGGTTGTCCAGATTTCTCAATTTGACCAACAAAACATTAAAGGAAAATAATACTGTAAAACAGTATGAAAAGTAGATTAAAAAGGACTTAAAGAAAAAGAGCAATTGAAATTGAAGATGTGTTTTAAAAGAGTTCTAACACTTACAAACGGATTGAATTTGAGCAAATTAAAAGAGCAATTGAAATTCAAGATGTGTCTTAAAAGAGTTCTAACACCTATAAACGGAATGAATTTGAGCAAATTATGCAAATAAACAGCAGATTATATCCATTTGAAAATCCCAGAAATCAACACCATAATATCAAAAACTAAAACTGCAAAACTGATTCCTTTAGCTATTATGGCAATCCTGGCCCTTTCAATTAAGTCAATAGGAATCAAATTAATGGGTAATTCAAGTAAATACCTTATCAGCCTTTTCATTTTCGTATTCACTTCTATCATTTGATTCATCCGGACTGCTTGCTTCCTTATCTACTAAGCATGGATCACGATTCCACCCACTACCACTTTCTTTAGAACCTGAAGGCTTTTCGACGCCGGAATCTTTGCCGGAGACGATGACCGATAGTATCTTGCCGTCTTCAGGCAGGGCAATTTTCTTGCCAAATAGCTTAATCTCTGGATCCTTCACTTGCCTCATTTTCCCTTTCCAGAGGAAAAAGATCAAAGAAAAAAAAAGCAAAAACAAGAAGATTAATCTCTTCGTTTAGTCGTCGTGAAGTCACGGCCGGCGGCGGACGTCCTTTGAAAATTGAAAGTATTTTTTTTCTTTTTCTATAATATTTTATCTGAGATACAATATTAGAAGGAAGGGGATAGTTAAGGCCTCGTTGGCAATGTTGAGAAGTATGATTTTGATCGCGCTTAATTTAAGCGACAGGATATTGGAATGTGGATGCCACGTCATCTCCCATTAATTTTCTCAACCACAAATTTTATTGTGGTCCTTCATTTAGTATATTTTTCTTTCATTCAAGTTACTCTTTCCCTCTCTAGACTAGATTCAAGTTGCATAGAAGTTTGGTGCCCCCGTGTGTGTCTCTGGGTGAACCCGTGTGTTACTTGATAAGTTTTTTTTTTTTGCTAAAAGCTACTCCCTCCGGACCGGAAGGAGTGAGTATTTTTTTATAGTTAAAAATATTTTTTTCTTCTAAATAAAAGTTTTTGGTCAAGTTTTTAGAAGAAAAATAATAATTTTGAACAGAAGCATAAGCAATTTTTGAGAAGTAAAAGAAAATACTCCTTCCGTTCACTTTTACTTATCCATTATTAACTTTATACGCTCCTTAAGAAATAATAAATTAAATGCATGATTTACCATAATACACATATTAATTGATGCATATTTTTAATGGATTTGAGAAAATAATTAGAAATGAGTAATTAATAATGTGGGCAGGGGCGGATCTAGATCAAATATTACAGGTTTTCGTGAACCCAGTAACTTTTGCATAGACTCTGTATTCGTACTAAAAATATATATTAAAAGTATAAAATATTTGGCTTGGAACTTAGTTCGTTGGTCCAGTTATCAAATAAATTAACTTGAGATTGTTGTAGAAACTCATAAGCTTAAAATTCGGAATCTGCCTCTGGCCGTGGGTATAACAGGAAAAAATTTTATTTTCTCTTGATATGCTAAAAGTAACAAATAAAAGTAAAAATCTATTTTTAGAATACTGAACAAGTAAAAATAAATGGAAGGAGAAGTTTCTTCTCCAAAGAAATTTTGGGAAAAATATACTTTAGAAGTATTTTTTTCAGGAGATTAAAAAGTAGACTCTTTCTAAATACTAATTGCTTCTAAAAAGTAATCTTAAATTAATTAGCTAAATATAAATAAGTTCTAACGAAAAATACTTTCTTAAAGGATATTATTCAAAGTAAGCTGGTTTTAGAACCTTCAGCAAATACGCTAAACTGTTAGTGACGTGGAGGATAGAACAGCCTTGATGAAATCATGACGGCTGAAATGCAGTGTAGTGTAGTGGAGCCTAGCCAAAATAATTTGGAACTATTGGCCTTTATTGATTGATATTTTTTGAGTCAATCTATTAAATTGTGGAAAGTGCACTTTTAAAATTGTGTCGCTTAATTAGGATTGGTTCGAATAATTAGTTGGAGTTTCTTTTTCCTCCATAACTAAAAGCTATCTTCTTCTACCTTTTCAAAAGCAATTTTCTTTTCCTTTTTCTCTTTCTTTTCTTCCGTTTCCAAATATAAATCGAACGTACATGATCTTAAGATTCATTTCTCTCAACCACTTATCACTCGGTCAAACAATGAAGAACTAATGGTAGACCATATTATCCTAATTTTATTTGACTAACGTATGATACATTATATATCTCTGTTGCTGTCAAAACATATATTACGAGACAACATACTCGTTATTCCGTTATTCCGTTATTTTAGAGAATTGGTTAATGAAAGTAATAAAAAATTTTATGCTGAAGTTTGTTCGACTCAAAAGATATAAAAATCTCTTTGAATAAATCAATCAAAAGAAGGGGTAAATCTTAGCCAAATGTAATTACTTCCGGATCGAAACGTTAAATGACATTAATAATATATGAGATGAAAAAGGCATGATAGATCTTCTTAATATTGAATATAATCTTTCTCATCGATTGATGAGAAAATAGGTTTACAGATATTCTTTTTGGACATTTTCCCTATTTTTTCTTGAATATACAAAGAGAGAGAGAGAGCTCTTTCCTTTTCTTTCGGTTCCCCTCCCCCCCCCCCCCCCCC
>MU740692.1:77542-94337 GCA_026770625.1 Nicotiana glauca
CTTGACCCGATGCTTTTTCGTTGCTGACGTATCCTAGTCGTGATCATAGGCGTCGCCTTTCCCGATTGGTCGGGTGTCTTCAGAAGAGAAATGGATTGGGCTGTGTCGATCTTTACCGCCTGGTTATCGGAGTAAAGTACTAGGCCGTTTGGTCGTGACGGTCAGATTTTGACCAATATAGCTAGTCTCTCCGTCTGTCAGGGTTGTCCCATGTCGAACTCGGTAGATGGATCATGTTCATTACGGAGTCGAGAGAAATCTGACTCACAATCCTTTAATCCTTCGCCACATTTTGTGGGCTAAAGGCGGAATAAGAGCGTTTCTTCAATCCTCGTGGACTGTTATGAATGTTTCGGAATCGAGACGTCGGATGGAGCTGAAGCGACGGTTTGTGGTTACCGCCATTATGTCACACGTTTCTGGGGGGGGGTGCAACATTTCGTGCCCTATCAAGTCTAAAATGGTGATTCTTGGGTTTCGCGCTCGGGGAATTTATGTCTCTTATAAATAGAGGAAACTTGTCATTTGATGGATTTACTTCATTTTTCGCTTGAGGGAATTCTTCAGACATAGCTTCTACTGATATCTCAAATTTTTGCTTATCTTCTTGCTCGTCGGAGTTTTTACTTCCTCTTCTTATCTTCTTATCACTTCCTTTTGAGTGCACTTCGCTGGGAAGAATGGCCGGTGATTCTCTTCAAGACAACCTCCCCGCCGTTAATCTGGTGCCGGAGAATTTTTTTCAGGTCGCCGGAAGGGCAGATAGGTGGAGGATGAGGGAATTCCTTTGGTGATAGAGATCTTGCCTCGCCTTGGGAGGGAGGTGATCGACTTTAGCACAGGCGGTGGAGCGGAGCTGGAACCTGTTCGTTCTGTAGTAAAGGAGAGGGAGATTACAGAACTGAAAGAAAGGTGGGGAATCCCATATTATGTCGATATGCGGCCGGTGGAAGGGGATGACATAGTTCAATTCAATCATCCCGGGTACTGCGTGTTCTACGCCTACCCTTTCATCGTAGGGTACACCTTCCCTCTTCCCATGTTGGTGGTATATTTTTGCCGTTTCTACGAAGTTTGCCCCGCACAGCTTTCACCTTACTTGTACAAGCTATTTCTTATGCTGCTCAAGTATGCGGAGCTCGCCGGTCGTGAAGTCACCTTGAATCAAAGCTCAGCATTGTTTATCCTTAGTTGATTCGTGGTTCGATGATTCATATATGTCCTCGGGGGTCGAGAGGTCTGGTGGTCAAGATGGACGACTGGACCAATCATCGTTTCTACGAGAACTTCTTCTATGTGCGGACTGCACACATTGTGGCGAATCCAACGGGGTTCCCTGAGAAATGGAACTTCGCACGTAAGTTTGCTTCTTTAATTAGTGAAATGTTCAACATTTTCTATGAGTACTAAACAGCCTCGTCTTTGCAGCTGAGAGATTGCCTCTGTCGCTTGTCGAAGGGATTCGTGAATGAGTGGAGGCTATTCTTCCCCATACAACAGGAATTCGTACATGGTCGACCTTTCACGAGAGGTTTGGACGCAGGCCCTTACAGGAGAGACGACGTCTTCATCTACTGTCCTCTTCTCTTTTTCTCTTTTTTTAGTCTCTAATGTGTCGTGCATCATTGCTAGGGAGGTTGCGGAGAGCGAGGCCCCCTTAATTAGCTTTTCTCCAATCGGCCGCCTCTGCTTGCCCTATCTCAGTATCCACTGCACGACCATCCTCGAGTGTTGCTTCGGTTGAATTTGCAGCCTTAGTTACTCCGGCGAGGGCCGCTTCCCGGGGTGAAGTCCCGACCAATGCTGTTCGCCTAACGGACGAGTCACCGTCTACTAGCGAGGAAGTGGCGCCATCGAAGAGACGTAGAGTAGAATTTGAAGCGGCGCCCCTGACAGTGATTCATCTGGATGACTCTCCCCTACGGGATCCGGAGATGGTGTTATGGTGGCTCCCCCTATAGGGGCAGAACAATCTGTTGGGGTTGCCGGGGATGGAGATCATCATTTGAAAACTCCTGTTGCCGTTTTGGCTCAGTCAAAAGTCCATGTCGTTATTGACGATCAACATATTATTGTGGTAAAGAACCAGACTTCTGCAGCCGATGTTGTGACTTCAGACGTGCGCTCATCTTCTGCGGCGGGTCATGCCTCCTCTTCCGCGGCAGAGAGGGGAAAAGGCGTGGTGATTGATAACTACGAATTGGAGTCATACCTGGACCCGAATAATGTTAGAATGTTTGAGGAGGGTCTTACTCATTCAGTGGTTAGTGCGGGAGGCTCGGCCTGTATCCTTCATATCCCTTCCGGCATTAATCTCTTGGTGGAGGGGGAAGAGTTGGTACCGCAGTTCAACCTGTTATGCTCTGAGGCTGAGAACGAGTGCCTTCGGGATGTTCCTGATGCTGAGTTGAGGGACGAGGTGGCCGTTATGGGCTTAAGGGTACGTTACGTTTTATTTTTGTTGTATGCTTTCACCCTTTATGAAAATTTCTATTTAACTCTGGCTTTGTATTTTCCAGACATACGTGGTGGAAGTTGAAAGCATTCGCAGGGCCAACATCTGGGCAAGGGTCTTCCTGAAGATGTTGGAAAAATACTCTCATTACTGTGGCAAGTGCTGCGAGATGCACAAGCAACAGAGAACGGACCCCCGCAATCGGGCTCTTGGCGAGGAGTTAGAGAAAAGGGACCAGGAATCGATGTAGACCATCCGCAGCAAGAGCTAACTCGAAGAGCAACTTTGCATTAAGGATGAGGAGCTCGAGTTGTGTAAGGGGATTGCTGTGGAACGCGAGCACTTGCAGGGTAGGTTGAGGTTGATTCAGTCGGAGATAGACCAGAACTTGGTGAAGGTTGAGGTGATGAGCGCGGAATGGATGGAAAAGTTGTCCACAATGGAGAGCAAAGTCGCTAGATTGGAAAACATTGAGAGGGCCTGGTCTGAGGCTTTAGCGAGGGCTCCATCCATAGATAACACTATCCGTGTACTTCAGTCTGAACAGGAATCAGAGAGAACAACGGCTACCCTCAGTGAGGTGAGGCTTGAGGAATGCATAGACGTGATTTATTAGGAGGCCTCAGTTCTGGAAGATCGGGTCACGGCCCTGGAGGCGGAAAATGAGCGGTTACGGGCTCAGGTCGAGTCATCTTCCTCGGCAGTTCCTCGCCAAATGCAAAAGCTCTAGGTTTATGTCAAGGCTCAGTAGGACATTTTCAAGAATTTGTGGGAGGTGAGCACCGTGGCTGAAGCGGCTTAAGAAGAAGCGTGAGCGGAGGCTCGAGAGGCTTGCGTCAACTGTGGGTATGATGCGGCGATGCCCGAAGATGATGGAGATGCCGACGACGGCAATGGGGATTCTCTTGGGGATGGCAATGGTAGTGGTGATGGTGATATAGTTGATGAAGCCGAATGAAGGATGTGGCCCTCGGCGTCGTTGTTTTTTATGTTGACTGCTATTTGTTTGTTCCTTCTCTTTTTCTTTGTTCGGGTTGGCCTAGGCCGTATGTAAACGGCGGTAGCCCGCATTGTGGCTTTGTATAAAATAAGAGTACTTTTCTCCGGTATTGGCCTCGTACTTCATTTTCTATTTCGCTTGTTCGCGATTTTAGTGTGAGACAGAGGAGTCCCAATTTTTCTATTCTTCTAGTAGTTGTTGACTTTTAGGGGTGTTATTTCGAACTTATCGAAATAACAGCCCGTCGTCGTTCGATCGAGGTCGAACTTTTCTTTTTATTTGGCGAAGGCCCTTCGCCTTAAAGGGTGTTATTTTGAACTTGTCGAAATAACAACACGTCGTCATTTGATCGAGGTCGAACTCTTCTTTTTATTTGGTGAAGGCCCTTAGCCTTAAAGGGTATTATTTCGAACTTACCAAAATAACAGCCTGTCGTCGTTCGATCGAGGTCGAACTCTTCTTTTTATTTGAGAAGGCCCTTAGCCTTAAAGGGTGTTATTTCGAACTTGTCAAAGTAACAGCCCGTCATCATTCGATCGAGGTTGAACTCTTCTTTTTATTTGCCGAAGGCCCTTAGCCTTAATGGGTGTTATTTCGAACTTACCGAAATAACAGTCCGTCGTCGTTTGATCGAGGTCGAACTCTTCTTTTTATTTGGTGAAGGCCCTTAGCCTTAAAGGGTGTTATTTCGAACTTATCGAAATAACAGCACGTCATCATTCGATCGAGGTCGAATGCTTTTTTCTTATTTGGCAAAGGCCCTTAGCCTTAAAGGGTGTTATTTCGAGCTTATCAAAATAACAGCCCGTCGTCGATCCGGCTCCCGAATGGTCAGGCATCTTTCGTGGGAGTCCCAGTCCGTCGCATTATTTGTGCCTGATACGAGACGTTAATGCTTTGTTTCCAGGTACGTGAAATATACGCCTTATCATTTTTCTTGTTTGGCTTCCGTCGTCCGCCTCAGAGAGGTTACTGGCTGGGCGGTATTTCAATTCTGTTGAAGCTATCTTTGCCCTTCCATCGGGGTTTTCTTGTGTGCGTTCATCTGCGCAAGGCTTATTGTGCTTACACGGACAGAGTGGGAGATGAGGATGGGATATTCTTTGCTCCCATCCGGTGGTCCGGTGGGAGAACGTAGGTTGGTGACATCATTTGCTTTATTTGGTATATCGATAGCTGATGGGGCGAAGATCTCTGAGCCCGGCTATCTTGTTTGGCTCTTCTTCCTTCCCTACGTAGCTCTCGTGTTTTGCGCGAGTTGAGTTTTTCCTCCACGCTCCTTTTGAGGAGTGATTGTATTTTTTGTTTCGATCTGGGAGAAACTAGAAAAATCTTCACTAAGAAATCCCCACAGACAGCGCCAAATTGCTTGACTCAAAAGATATAAAAATCTCTTTGAACAAATAAATCAAAAGAATAAGGGGTAAATCTTAGACAAATGTAATCACTTCCGGATCGAAACGTTAAATGACAATAATAATGTATGAGATAAAAAATACATGATAGATCTTCATAATATTGAATATAATCTTTATCATCGATTGATGAGAAAATAGGGGTCACGACCCATTTTACCATAATAGGTCATGATGGCGTCTAACACCATTGTCAGGCCAGCCGATGCGGAAATGTGATTAAGTTCTCATTTTACCTTAGCTAATAAACAGTTATACTAGATATTCAAACATAAAAGGTAAGACCAGTAAAGATCATAAAGCCCAATTCCTTAATTCGAAGCCGGACAATCCCAAACTAATCGAATGAAGTAAGAACTAGTGAATAAAGGCTTACAAGGTTAAATTCTAGCTATTTAAGCAATTCCCCAACCATTAACACAAGTTTTCCAAATTCCGACCCCGGGCCCACGTGTCCGAATTCCGAGATTTTTCGAATAAAGTTGTTCTCTATCACCTAAGGATCACAATTATATGATTTCTAGTTCATTACATGGCAAATTATGTGATAAAACCTTAGTTTTCATTAAGCCCTAGGTCTAGCTCAACTCCCTTGATTTTACCAAATTTTTAGTGTTAAATATACCTAATGTTTATGTATTTGAACTAAAAGCGAGTGGGAATTACTTACCTTGCAATGATATGTGGAGACCCTCTCTTTGAAACCCCCAAAATTGCCCAAGTGTTGAGAGAAATGTGTTAAAAATGGAGTTGAGTCCGTATTAAATGAGTTACTGCCCCCCAGCGATTTCCGTTTCTGCGGTCTGGGGCCACATAGGCGAGACCGCTTATGCAGTTACTAGGCCGCTCTTGTGGCTTTTGGCAATAAGGGACTGGACCGCTTCTGCGGTCTGGGGCCGCATAGGCGAGACCGCTTATGCGGTCATTGGGCCATTTATGCGGTCCTGGGCCCGTTGGGCTCGACTGCTTTTGCTGTCTGACATCCGCTTAAACGGAACCGCCTCTGCGGTTAAATGATTGCTTTTGCGGTTTATCTGGTCCGGCCCCCTTTTCGCTTCTGCGACTCAATGGCCGCATCTGCGGTCCCACTTCTGCGGTCCAAGAACCGCAGATGTGGTTATGACAGAAGCAGCAACCTCAGACCTTTTTCTAAGTTTCTCCCTCACTCGAACCTCGACCATTTAACGCTCGGGGCTCCCGAACCATGCCCGAACATACCGACAAGTCTGAAATCATGAGGCAGACCTACTCGAACCCTCGAAACACTCAAAACAACATTAAATTGAGGAATCACACCCCAAAACCCAATATCTCAAATCATTGAACTTCAAGTTCTAAACTTTCCTCCAACGGGTCAAAACGCCCTTAAACTACTCGAATTGACACCAAATTTTACGGGTAGGTCTTAACGGATATTTTGGACTTGTACCAATTTTGGAATCGAAATCCGAACCCGATACCTATGAAAACAATAATTTCTTAGTTTATTTAATTCTTTGAAACTTAAACTTAACAATTTTGCATAAAAATTCATTACTCGGGCTAGGGACCTCGGAATTCAATTCCGGGCATACGTCTAGGTCCCATATTTTCGCACGGACCCTCAGAAATTGTCAAATCATGATTCCGGGTCCGTTTTCCCAAAATATTGATCGAAGCCAAACTTGGCCTTTTTAAAGGAGCTTAAAGAAGGAACTAGGCTTAAATCTTGCTCAGAACTCTTCTAACTTCCGAACCACCCGTCCGTGCAAGTCATAAATTAGCTAAAGCAAGTGTGGAAAGTATTATTTAAGGGAATGGAGTTCGAAAATGCAAAACAACCAGTCGGGTTATTATATCCTCCACCTCTTAAACAAACGTTCGTCCTTGAAAAGACATAGAAAAGTACCCGGACTGTTGAATAAGTGGGGATATCGGCTCCGCATGTCCCCCTAGGACTCCCAGGTCGCCTCCTCGACCGGTTGGCCTATCCACTGGACTCTTACTGCAGAAATCCCCTTGGACCTCAACTGGCAGTCCTGTCTATCAATAATGGTAACTGGATCCTCCTCGTAGCCCAAGCTCTTATCTAACCGAATGGTACTGAAATCCAACACATGTGAATAGTCAGCATGATACTTTCGGAGCATCGATACATGGAAGACTGGATTAACTCCTAATAAACTGGGAGGTAAAGCAAGCTCATAGGCAACCTCCCCAACTCGCCTCAACACCTCAAAGGGGCCAATAAACCTTGGGCTCAACTTGCCCTTCTTTTCGAACCTCATAATGCCCTTCATGGGGGGAAACCTTCAAGAGGACCTTCTCGTCAACCATAAATGATACATCGCGCGCCTTCTGATCCGCGTAACTCTTCTGCCTGGACTGATCTGTGCGGAGCCTCTCTTGAATCAACTTTATCTTATCCAAGGCATCCTGAACCAAATCTGTACCAAGCAACTTAGCCTCACCAGGCTCAAACCACCCGATCGGAGAACGACAGCGCCGACCATATAATGCCTCATACGGGGCCATCTCTATGATGGACTGATAGCTGTTATTATATGCACACTCCGCCAAGGGTAAAAACTGATCCACTTCCCTCCAAAGTTAATTACGCATGCTCTAAGCATATCCTCTAAAATATGAACTGTGCGCTCCGACTGCCCGTCAGTCTTAGGATTGAAGGTCGTGCTAAGCTCCACGCGAGTCCCCAACTCACTCTGAACAGCTCTCCAGAAATGGGAAGTGAACTGAGGGCCTCTGACTGATATGATGGAGACCGGCACACCGTGCAATCTCACTATCTCCCGAATGTAAATCTAAGCATACCTCTCTTCCGATAAGTAGTCGCCACAGGAATGAAACGGGCGGATTTGGTCAATTTATCCACAATAACCCACACTGAATCAACCTTTCGCTAAGTCCGCGGAAACCCAATCACGAAATCCATAGTGGTGCGCTCCCACTTCCATTCCGGAATGGGCATCCGCTGAAGTAGGCCACCTAGCCTCTGGTGTTCATGCTTGACCTGCTGGCAATTCAAACATTTAGCTGCATACTCTGCAATGTCCTTCTTCATTCTCCGCCACTAGTAATGCTGCCTCAAGTCACGATACATCTTCGTGGCACCTGTATGAATGGAGTACCTCGAACTGTGGGCCTCCTCTAGAACTCTCTCTCTCAAGCCATAAACATTAGGAACATATACACGGTCCTGAAGCCGTAACATACCATCTTCGCCAATAGAAATCTCCTTGGCACCTCCCTGAAGTACCGTCTATATGAGAACTCCCAAATGTTGATCATCGAGCTGTCGGGCCTTTATCTCCCCCAACAACGAAGACCGAGCAACCACACATGCTAGGACCCGACTGGGCTCTAAAATATCCCATCTCACAAGTCTGCCAGCTAAAGACTGAAAGTCCAAATCTAATGGTCTCATCTCAGCAGGAATGAGTGCCAAGCTACCCATACTCTCCGCCTTCCTACTCAAGGCATCAGCAATCACATTTGCCTTGCCTGGATGATAAAGAATGGTAATGTCATAATCCTTTAGTGGCTCAAGCCACCTGCGCTGCCTCAAATTAAGATCCCTCTACTTGAACAGATGCTACAAGTTACGATAGTCTATATAAACCTCACATGACACTCTATATAAATAATGGCTCAATATCTTAAGAGCATGAACAACGCCGCCAACTCTAGATCGTGCACAGGGTAATTTTTCTCATGAACCTTCAGTTGATGTGAAGCATATACAATAACTCGCCCTTCCTGCATCAATACACATCCCAAGCCAATGCGAGAAGCATCGCAATACACTGTATACATCCCTGAACCGGAAGGCAATACAAGAACTGGTGTCGTGGTCAAAGCCGTCTTGAGCTTCTAGAAGCTCTCCTCACAATCATCGAACCAACAGAACGGGGCACCCTTTTAGGTTAATCTGGTCAGAGGTGATGCAATAGATGAAAAACCCTACATGAATTGCCAGTAATAGCTTGCTAACCCCAAGAAACTCCTGATCTCGGTCACTGAAGTAGGACGTGGCCAACTATGAACTGCCTCAATCTTTTTGGGATCCATATATATATATACACACACATACACACACACACACACTTTAATACCCTCTCCTGACACTACATGCCCCAAGAATGCTACTGACTCTAGCCAAAACTCGCACTTGGAGAACTTAGCATAAAGCTTCTGCTCTCGCAAGGTCTGAAGCACTACTCTCAAATGCTGCTCGTGCTCCCCCAGGCTATGTGAGTATATCAAGATGTCGTCAATGAAGACGATAACAAAGGAATCAATATAGGGCCTGAACACCCTGTTCATCAAGTCCATAAATGCCGCTGGAGCATTAGTCAAGCCAAATGACATCACTAGGAACTCATAGTGGCCATATCTAGTCCTGAATGTGGTCTTCGGAATATCTGAGTCCCGAATCTTCAGCTGATGATACCCTGACCTCAGGTCAATCTTAGAGAACACCCTAGCACCCTGCAGCTGGTCAAACAAATCATCAATACGGGGCAATGGATACTTGTTCTTGATGGTGACTTTGTTCAACTGGCGGTAATCAATGCACACCGGCATAGTCACATCCTTCTTCTTTACAAACAACACTGGTGCACCCCAGGGTGATACACTGGGCCTAACAAACCCCTTTGCTAGCAACTCCTCCAACTACTTCTTCAGCTCCCTAGGAGCCATACGGTACGGCGGGATAGATATAGGCTGAGTGCCTGGAGCCAAATCAATATAGAAATCAATATCACGATCCGGAGGCATGCCCGAAAGATCAGAAGGAAAAACATTGGCAAACTCTCGGACTACTGGCACTGAATAAATCGTCAGAGACTCTGTGGTGGTGTCTCAAACATAAGCTAAGTAGGCCAAACAGCCCTTCTCAACCATGCATTGAGCCTTCATGAAGGAAATGACCCTACTAGGTGTATCCATAGTGGAACCCCTCTACCCCAATCTCGGCAACCCTGGCATCGCTAGAGAAACAATCTTGGCATGGCAATCTAGAACGGCGTGATATGGAGATAACCAATCCATGCCCAGAATAACCTCAAAATCGATCATATCGAGCAACAGGAGGTCTGCTCTAGTCTCAAGACCACAGAAAGTAACCACACAAGACTGGTAGACCCGGTTCACAACCATAGAATCACCCACAAGAGTGGACACATGAACAGGAACACCCAAAGGCTCAGGAGAAATGGCCAGAAAACGAGCGAACAGAGATGATACATATGAATAAATAGACCCTGGATCAAATAATATCAATGCATATCTACCGCTGACGGAAATAATACCTGTGATGACGGCATCTGAGGCCAATGCATCTGGCCTGGCTGGGAGAGCATACAATCTAGCTGGAGCACCGGCTGTCTGGCCTTCAGCTGGCTGAGTAGTAGTTGCCTGACCTCTCCCTGTCTGGCCTCTACCCCTTTAGGCGGTTGGACCGCTGGTGCTGCAGTCATAGGCTGCTGCCCCTACTGTACTGCCTTGCCCCTAAGCCTGGGGCAGTATCTCCTCATGTGACCTGCATCCCCGCACTCAAAACAACGTGGTACAGCGGCCTTCTTTCCAGATGGCTGACCTTGAATACCGGAAGGCCCACTAGAAGAAGTATGAGTAGCCGGCGGGCGGTAAGAACTCTCCGGCATAGCACTGAAATAAGGACCGGAAGACTCCAGAGGACCTGAATACCCACTAGATGAACCCTGAATAGCTGGAGGGCAATAAGAACTCTCTGTCATGACGTTGAAATAGGGGCGTGCTGGAGCACCCTAAGCCAGTGGTGGTGCTGAAGCTGGGGGCCTACTGGGTTGACCCTTCCCAAAGTGACCTCTGCCCCAGCTCTGCCCCTGGCTAGGGCACCTCTGAACTCTCCTGAGAATCTGGCCCTCTTGTCCTGCTGTATCTACTCTCTACCCCTCAAAAGGTAGCCCTTAATACGGCGGGCAATCTCAAGTACTAGCTGATATCTAGTGCCCATCTCTACCTCACGTGCCATACCCTACCGGATAGTGGGATGTAACCCTGCAACAAACCTCCGTACTCTCTCTGCCTCTGTGTGAAGTATCATGAGTGCATGTCAAGATAACTCAGAGAACCTCGCCTCATAGTCGGTCACTGACATATGACCCTGCTCCAGATACTCAAACTGATGACGTAGATCTTTTCTCTCAGAGGGTGGAATGTACCGATCAAGGAACAATTGAGTGAACTGACCCCAAGTGAGGGGAGGAGCGCCTGCTGGCCTGCTAAGCAAGTAAGACCGCCACCATCTACGGGCCCTGCCCTCCAGCTGAAAAGTAGTGAAGTTGACTCCAATATCCTCATGTTGTGCAGTCTATCCCTGCACCTGTCAATGAAATCCTGGGCATCCTCATGATGCTCGCCCCCGAAGACTGGAGGATGAAACCCGGTCCATCTGTCTAATAACTTCTGTGTATCGCCGTCCATAGCTGGCCTGGGCTGGGGTGCCGCTGCAGCAACTGGCTGGACCACATCTGCGGGTAGTGCACCCAGAGTATGATAAATTGCGCCTGCATGACCTGGAGCCTGTGCAATAGGGGTCTGTGCTCCCCCTCCTTCCTGTGAGGTAGCTGGATCTACTAGAAATAGACTAGCCTGAGTCATAGTGTCCATGAACTGAAGCTTACGGCCCATGACCTCCTAAAATCCTGGCGCAGTCATGAAATCCATCGGAGTAGGCACAGCTGCAGGCGCCTCGCCCTGCTCCTCAATAATGGGATCCCTTGCAGGGTCTGCTAGTGGTGCATCTGGAATAGCTCTGGGGCGCCCTCGTCCCCTACCACGTGCCAGTGCCCTCCCCCGGCCTCTACCTCGACCTCTAGCAACCGGGGGAGCAGCGCCTCCCGGGTCCGGAACGTTGGCGGTACGAGTCCTCACCATCTGTGAGAGAATAGAAAAGGAAACTTAGTACATTGACCACTGCACAATGAAGAATGAATAAAGAGTAGTCTTTCCTAACACCCTATAGCCCCTCGAAGATAAATACAGACGTATCTGTACCGATCTACAAGACTATTAGGCTTGCCCGTAACTTGTGAGACCTACGTGAACCAAGTGCTCTAATACCATATTGTCACGGCCCATTTTACCATAATATTAAATAGTTATACTAGATATTCGAACATAAAAGGTAAGACCAGTAAAGATCATAAAGTTTTACAATAGCAATACAACCCCAAAATAAATATCTGCTATTGTGTGTCCCAGAACCTGGTGTCACAATCCACGGGTGACTAGTAGAATATACACAAACGAATAATACACTATCCTACTATCTGAATCAGGATAGACAGAAACAAAAGTACAAGAAATGACTTCTTCGGCTGCGGATCGGCATGAGAGAGAAGCAGCTCACCGTAGAAGTCCCCAAGCATGCTCACTGCTGTGCACCAGGATAATGCCCAGATCTACCTGCCTCAAAGCCTGTACATTTAAGTACAGAAGCGTAGCATGAGTACATAAACCACATGTACTCAGTAAGTATCCCGTCTAATAACAAAGAAGTAGAGACGAGAGGTCGACTTAATACTTACTAAGGTCAAGATAATATAATATAATAAGGTGATATATACAACATGAAGGATTTTTAATAACACCAGTTTAATAGAAGACCATATTCATGTTCTTGTCATAATTAAATTACATGTTTTCCCTTTTCATATCAAATGTGTGATCATGTCATAACTAAATGCAAGCATATAAATCATGCACAAACATGCCGAGGTCGACGATCCGCTCCAACAGAAAATAAATTATGCACTGCCGAGGTTCGAGCGGCACGAACCATAGATGCATCTATTATCACCGAGACGATCGGACCGATCCATAATCATCAAGAAAATACCAAGAAAAGCATAAAAGGCTCAATTATATACAAGGAAATTCCTACCAAGGCTCAACAAACTCACGTTCACTTCTCATTCCCTCCAGTCTCTAGCAAGTCAAAATGAGTATATTGGCAATTTAAAATAAGAGATATTCCCCAATTAGACATGACATGGGTCCTAAACTACCCGAACAATTATCATATAGTAGCTACGCACGGACTCTCGTCACCTAGTACATACGTAGCCCCCGCATTTAGCAATAATTACTCATTTACAATCCTATGGGGACAATTCCCTCTTACAAGGTTAGAAAGGAGACTCACCTCGCTCCAAAGTGCACTCCCAATGTCCAAGAACAAGCCCAAGTCCTGAATTCAAAGCCGGACAATCCCAAACTAATCGAATGAAGTAAGAACTAGTGAATAAAGGCTTACAAGGTTAAATTCTAGCTATTTAAGCAATTCCCCAACCATTAACACAAGTTTTCCAAATTCCGACCCCGGGCCCACGTGTCCGGATTCCGAGATTTTTCGAATAAAGTTGTTCTCTATCACCTAAGGATCACAATTATATGATTTCTATTTCATTACATGACAAATTATGTGATAAAACCTTAGTTTTCATTAAGCCCTAGGTCTAGCTCAACTCCCTTGATTTTACCAAATTTTTAGTGTTAAATATACCTAATGTTTATGTATTTGAACTAAAAGCGAGTGAGAATTACTTACCTTGCAATGATATGTGGAGACCCTCTCTTTGAAACCCCCAAAATCGCCCAAGTGTTGAGAGAAATGTGTTAAAAATAGAGTTGAGTCCGTATTAAATGAGCTACTGCCCCCCCAGCGATTTCCGTTTCTGCGGTCTGGGGCCACATAGGCGAGACCGCTTATGCGGTTACTAGGCCGCTCTTGCGGCTTTTGGCAATAAGGGACTGGACCGCTTCTGCGGTCTGGGGCCGTATAGGCGAGACCGCTTATGTGGTCATTGGGCCATTTCTGCGGTCCTGGGCCCGTTGGGCTCGGCCGCTTTTGCGGTCTGACATCCGCTTAAGCGGAACCGCCTGTGCGGTTAAATGACTGCTTTTGCGATTTATCTGGTCCGGCCCCCTTTTCGCTTCTGCGACTCAATGGCCGCATCTGCAGTCCCGCTTCTGCGGTCCAAGAACCGCAGATGTGGTTATGACAGAAGCAACAACCTCAGACCTTTTTCTAAGTTTCCACCTCACTCGAACCTCGACCATTTAACGCTCGGGGCTCCCGAGCCCCACCCGAACATACCAACAAGTCTGAAATTACGAGGCGGACCTACTCGAACCCTCGAAACACTCAAAACAATGTTAAATTGAGGAATCACACCCCAAAACCCAATATCTCAAATCATTGAACTTCAAGTTCTAAACTTTCCTTCAACGGGTCAAAACGCCCTTAAACTACTCGAATTGACGCCAAATTTTACGGGTAGGTCTTAACTGATATTTCGGACTTGTACCAAGTTTTGGAATCAAAATCCGAACCCGATACCTATGAAAATAATAATTTCTTAGTTTATTTAATTCTTTGAAACTTAAACTTAATAATTTTACATAAAAATTCATTACTCGGGCTAGAGACCTCGGAATTCAATTACAAGCATACGCCCAGGTTCCATATTTTCTCACGGACCCTCAAAAATTGTCAAATCATAATTTCGGGTCCGTTTCCCCAAAATATTGACCGAAGCCAAACTTGGCCTTTTTAAAGAAACTTAAAGATGTAACTAGGCTTATATCTTGCTCAGAACTCTTCTAACTTCCGAACCACCCGTCCCTGCAAGTCATAAATTAGCTAAAGCAAGTGCAGAAAGTATTATTTAAGGGAACGGAGTTCGAAAATACAAAACGACAAGTCGGGTCGTTACAATAGGTTTATAGATATTCTTTTTGGACCTTTTCCCTGTTTTTTCTTGAAGATACAAAGAGAGAGAGCTCTTTCCTTTTCTTTCAGTTTTTCCCCCTTATGGGGAACTCTTCTTGACTATATATAGTTGAAGTCCTTTTACTCATTGCTGACGTATCTTAGTCGTGATCGTAGGCATCGCCTTTCCCGATTGGTCGGGTGTCTTCGGAAGAGAAATGGAGTGGGCTCTGTCGATCTTTACCGTCTGGTTATCGAAGCGAGGTACCGGGCCGTTTGGTTGTAACGGTCAGATTTTGACCAATACAAATTTCATGAATACTTAATAGATTTATGGCTATGACCTAACTTGCAAATCTAATTGACAAAGAGAATAATAAAATAATAGAAAATACTAACACCAATCAATAAAAATCTGTGCCTTTTTTTTCTCTCTCACATATCCTGCCTTTAAGCTACAATCAGCAGGACAGATAGTTAAGGATATTTTTCTTGTTGTCCCAGCTTGCAGACTCATAATTTAAAATCCTAAAAAGAAAATAATAATAATACAGAAGACAATATAATCTGTATTATTAATCTATCGTCCGTATGGCTAACTAACCAAAAAGGCCAAAAGGCGAGAAAATATCATCCGTCTGATAAGGTAACATGATTAGATGACTGCACATGAAAAGTTTGCTGACGCAGACTCATATCAAGATATCTTAAGTCAACCAATCAAGATGTGACAACTATATATCTTTATTTATATAAAAAAAGGTTTTAAATTCGAGTCTTCCCAATAGCAAGGTGGGAAGTTTTTTTAGGGAAGGATGCCGAGGGTCTATTTGGAAACAGTCTCTCTACCCCAGGATACCCCAGGGTACCCCAGGGTAGGGGTAATGTCTGCATACACACTACCTTCCCAATATCCCATTAAATGAGATTATACTGAATTGTTGTTGTTATTGTTTATTGCAAAAAGGTAAAGCTCAACACAGGACAGAACTTAGGTTAGTGATTTTGGAAGCCATAATCTATACGACCCGTCTACGCATGGCCATGGAAATTGGATGAAATGTGCCTGCAGAAGGGGCGAAAAAGAGAGTAAGATAACAGAATAAGGGTGTCTTTGGTAAGAAAGCAAATTTTTTTTTCAAATTTTGTCATGTTTGATTGGTTTAATTTAAATAATATTTTTTTTACAAACTTATTTTTCTTCAATTTTTCAACCCCACCTCCCACCCCCAACATCGTTACCGCATCTCTGGCCCCTAGATCTCGACCTATCACCTCCCTCGCCCTTACTCATTTTGTCTAATAATGTTTGCCTAAATTATATTTTTCAAAAATATTTTCTACTACCTAACTAAATACAAAAAAGTAAATAACATAATCGCTTATTGTTGAAGAAAGCATTCCCAAAGAAAATATTTTCGGGACAAAACATTTTCCCTCATGTCAAAAAAAATCCTTAAGGAAACTTTATTTAAGTAGTGGGTTTGTAATGGACAAACTAAAATCTATTAGTCTATTTTGATAACAAAGAGGAGTATCTACTTGATATGAAATAATTAAGTACCTCTAGCCAGAATCCAGAATATTTTTATTCTATATGCACACTTGGCATGTAAAAGTCAAAATATGATGCAACATAACAAAGTGAAATGAAAAAGAAAAAAAGAGAAGAAGCTAATTAAAAGCCTAGAGATTATCCAATTACATGAACTATTTTAATGTTGGAACGTCTTCAAAAATTCGACTCAATTTAAGTGATAGCATACTTTTATACAACTACAAGTCTCCAACATTTTAAAATTCGACGACGATTTCCAACTCATTGCTACTATGTAGGAATTTAAACTTTGTCGTAACATGTTTTTGTAGCACTAAATTTTAACCGCTGCTTAAGTGCACGGCCTAGGGGTGTACATGGGTCGGGTTGGTTCGAATTTTTCAATTACCAAACTAAATCAATAGTGTCGGATTTTTAAATCTATAAACCAAACAAAACCAACGAAATCGGATTTTTCAATCTCGGATTTTCGGGGTTTTTTTTTTTTTTTTTCCGATAAGTCTTCATAGCACAAATATATAACTTGTGCTCCACATACTTCTCTAATCCTACAAGGATACAACTATATAATGTATTTTTCAAGAAAATAATACAATAATATGAGATG
>MU740695.1:0-42831 GCA_026770625.1 Nicotiana glauca
CTTTATTAATTAAACCTTTAGAATTACCAATATGTTATACTCTAGTTTGACCCGTGTTAAAATGGGGTATAACAGTAGGAATTTGCGATATATTGTCCGCATTCGCGAAGGGCATCCTCCCCACCACTTTGCATTTGCGTCCAGTTCTTCCTGTTCGTGTAGGACCCTCCCTGACAAGTTCTCCTTCGTGATTGAGGTAGTGGCTTCATGAGCAGGAAGTAAAATCCATTAGGTGACAGCTGAAGCTCAAAAACTAGAGATTTTAAATCCAAAATGTTCCGTAGCCTACCCAAAACTCACCCGAGCCCCTCTAGGCTCCAAACCAAATATGCACGCAATTCCCATACTATTATACGAACTCGCTCATGCGATCAAAATACCAAAATAATACCTAGAACTATGAATCTGACACCAAAACAAATGAAATTTCAATAAAACTTAACAAATTCCATTTTAACAATCGGACGTCTGAATCACGTCAAATCGCTTCCGTTTTGCACTAAACTTTGCAAACAAGTCGCGAATATAGTAATGGAACTATACCAAGTTCCTCACTAAAATACGGACCCGGTATCAACAAAGTCAAGCTCAGTCAAATTTATTAATTCTTTAAACCTTTAAACTATAACTTTTCAACAGATTGTGATAACTCGAGTTACAGACCTCCGAATTCGACTCCGAGTGTATGCCCGAGTTGCAAATCACGATCTGTACCCACCAGTACCATCAAAATGGAGATCCAGATCTATTTGCTCAAAACATTGACGAAAGTCAAATCAAATAAATGTTTAAGGCACGAACTCACATTTTAATCAATTTCTCACATACAAGCTCTCCAAAAAAGGCACAGACTACACACGCAAGCTGAGAAAGGCTAAAAAAAGCTATTTGAGGTTTCGGAACACAAAATTAAGGGTTAAATCTCTAGACAACCTATCGGGTCATCAAAGACTTGTAGTGGATAATTGTTTGCATCATCCAAGTAACATCACTTTTATGTTATCAACATGAAGCAAAGGAAAAGCACTCACTTGCACATCCAACAATTGATCAAGTTTTCACTCAAGTATGTTTCTATCTCGCAAGTGACTTCATGGTTTCAAGAACAAAGAACAACAAAACAAATTTACAGTTTCCAGCATTGTGTTACCATATGTCCTTAGTTGTGTTGTACTTTTGTGTAAGGACCGGACCAGTTATTTTGAGATTTATAGCCCCGATCCCATATTAACTGCTTTCTATATACCATTTTGTGTTTATGTGACTTACCGGGAGGTTTTGTTTTGATTTTTGGAATGTTTTGGGACACTTAGTCCCTAAATAGAGACATAAGTCGTAGAATTTGGATCGTCATCGGTACTTTATGAAGACAACTCCAGAATGGAGTTCTGTCAATTCCATTAGCTCCGTTGGGTGATTTTGGGCTTAAGGGCATGTCCAAATTGTGTTTTGGAGGTCTATAGCTCATATAGGCTTCAAATGGTACAACAACAACAATAATAATAACAACAACCCAGCATAATCCCACAGTAGGGTCTAGGGAGGGTAATATGTACGCAGACCTTATCCTTACCCCGAAGGGCAAAGATGCTATTTTCAGTAGACCCTCAGCTCAAGAAATCAACAAGAGACGATATATTAGTACTATTAATAGACTCATAATAATAAAATAACATAAAATATTATAAAATACATAACATAAGATAAAATAACAAAAGAACAGCAATATAAGAAATATAGGAAATACGAAAAAGATGGAAGGTATACTAATGGTGAAAGTCATATTTTTGGAGATTCAAACCAGTTGAGCAATTTTTTATATCGGGGTCGGATTTTGATTCGTGAAGTTGGAGTAGGTCTGTAATGTTGAATATGACTTATGTGTAAAATTTAAGGTTATTCGAACGTGGTTTGATAGGTTTCGGTATTTTTTGTAGAAATTTGAAGTTTCAAGTTTATTAAGTTTGAATCGGAGGGTGATTCGTGTTTTTAGCGTTGTTTTATGGTTTATGGGATCGACTAAGTTCGTGCAGTTTTTTAAGACTTGTCTGTATGTTTGGTTGAGTTCTCAAGGGCCTCGAGTCTGTTTCGGATGCTTAACGGATATAAATTAGACTTAAGCAAAATGTTAAAGCTTTTCTTATTTTTGATGTTTCACGCCTGCACTGGGGAGGCTACATGTGCGGAATCGCACATGCGGAATGAGTAGCACAGATGTCAGTTTTGGCACCCCGAGATGGGATCGAATGTGCAGATGTATTTGCGCAGAAGTGGCCTTGCTTATCCGGTGGGACTGTGCACATGAGCCATGAGGGTAGCAGGTGCGGATCCTTGGTCGCAGGAGCGGATACGCAGATGCGGCGTTTATCTCATAGATGCGGACCCAAAGGACATAAGCTATATCTGCACATGCGATAAAAATTCCACAGGTGCGGCATCACAGGTGCAATCATAGGTCCGCAGATGCGAAATCGCTGGTCAGAAAAAAAGCTAAGTAGAGGGTTTTATCCCATTTTCAATTTTGGGACTTGAGAGATTGAATTTATGCAATAATTCAAGTATTTTTCAGAGAGAATTTTGGGGTAATGGTTCCTAAATTCTGTTTGGTTATATTCCATTAATCTCTAGTTATATTTCATCATTAAATTAAGGAAATTAAGCAAGAAATTGGGGGAAGAAGTGTGAGTTCTTCAATTATGTTTTTGAGTTTCGATTGGGATTTTGATGTCAGATTTGGATAACTTTGGTATGAGTGAACTCGTGAGTGAATGGGTGTTTATATTTGATTTATCTAATTTCCAAGACGTGGACCCGGGGAAGCTTTTAGGGCGATTTTCAGATTTCTTGTTTAAGTCTTGATTTCATTAATTAGATTAGTCTATTATCATTGTATTTATGATATTTAATTGCTTTTGGATAGATTTGGGCCATTCAGAGCCGGATATTCGTGGAAAAGGCAATGTGTCTGATTGATTGAGCTTGGTTCGAGGTAAATGACTCGTCTAACCTTGCGTGGGGGAACTCCCCTTAGGATTGGTATTGTTTTTGATATGTGAGCGTTGTGTACATGAGGTGAAAAGTACGTACACTTGCTAGTGGTTAAAAAACCCGATTTCTGCTAAGAAATAACTTGTTTTCCATCTTATTTAAGTTATATCAGCATGTGTTGTATCCTGTTAGCATAAATTGGCATGTCTACTTTCCATAATTGTTTATCTGAACTCTGTGCAGCATGTTTAGTGAATTTTCTGTTATTCCTTTATTTGAACTTAGTCTATATTGTAGATTTTCTTGCTGTAACTGCTAATTTTCGTTGTTTGACATGCATATTTACTTCGAGACTACAGAACAATAATTCGGGAGATCCCTCAATCTTACATATTTACTTAGAAACTATGTAACGATATTTCAGGAGATCCCCCAACACATTTATGTTTGGGACTGTGAGACGGCATCTCGGGAGATCCCATGTTGTTATCTCTATATACTTAGTTGTTATCTTTTATGATTTTATTATATTTAAATTTCGGTCTTTATTTTACTACAATATTTCATTCTATCTTGTTTATTATATATATACTAGTAGGGCCCTGAGCTGACCTCGTCACTACTTGACCAAGGATAGGCTTACACATACTGGGTACCGTTGAGGTATACTCATGCACTTCACTGCATATGTTATTTATGTATAGATCCAAGTACCTCCTACCAGTCACGTTCTTAGTTTTCAGTTGCTGCCATTCCGCGGACATCGAAGTCCCCATCTATCCTTTCTTATGTTGCTTCCCTTTTATTTATTCTAGAGCATATGTATAGAACTGTTAGAGATTCGTAGAAGCTTATCACTTACGGCGTTCCAGGTCTTGGGGCTGTTATGTATATTTCAATAGTTGAGTATTGTATATGCTGAGTGGCATCTCTTTTGCTTATTTAAAAATACCTGCTAATGTTAGTTTTTGATTTTCATGTTCTCCATTTAGTTGTTGATTTTCATGTTCTTCATTTCATTTACACAAAGTGTTAGGCTTACCTAGTCGTAGAGACTAGGTGCCGTAACGACAATTCACGTAGGGAGAATTTGAATCGTGACATTTTGTTAGAGTGATCTACTTGTAATTTCTACTTAGCTTAGCTAGAAACATTGTGTAGAAAACCATTTATAAAACCATAAACCTTGTGTTTGTGTATTGGCTAGAGTTCATCGAATTGTGAGCTTTGTAATAGAGTTGTTGCAAAGAGGCGAGTTATTACAAGTGAGTGCGGGATTAAAATTTTAATTCCTAGACTAGAATACGTTGTAATCTAAAGTTGCTAGGTTAGTAAAGTTAAAATCCTAAGAGTGTAGGTCATGATTTTTAATTCCATGAGTTGAGAGTTTTTCACGTAAAATTGTGCCATATTATTTACTTATTTCTTATTGGGTGTGTTATGTAGAAACTGATAGAGAACCAATTCTCTAAACATTTTGGTGAACCCTAAGCTTCCATCACCTCCTCTAATAGATCTCACAATCTTTGTCTTCTTATGTAATTAATTGCCAGCCCAGCTTTAGCAGAGCTTTCCTACTTATAGTATCGAGAGTTTTATCCTATCAATTGGACATTTCGCTCTTTCTCTTCCTCCATTAAGAAATTCAAATTTAACCTTTATGCCTTATGACTTACATAGGTTACAACAGTTATAATTTATGATGTAATTACCAATCAAATGGATATGCAAATAAAAGATAGTTAGTGTGATAATTTATGAATTCGATGGCAGTAATTAAGTGGGGTGGATAGTGAAGATCATGGATGTCTCTCAGTTTACCAAATTTTGGTGTCTTAACATCTGGTTGGGAGTTAAAAACTCTTCTCTTTGTTCTTTTTCTTTTCTTTTTCTTTCTTTTGGTTCATTCGTTTAGTCGTAAATGTTTTGTGAGATTATATTGGGTTGTTATTATTGTTATTGTTGTTTGGCAGTAAACGTTTTACTCATAACTTTTCTTTTTTTTTCATTTTTTATCCTTTTTCCTTTTCGTTCTTTAGGTTTAATCTTTAGAAATTCTTACGTTAAATATTGTAATGCATTCATGCTTTTAAAATTCTACATATGCCTTTGATCATTGATGAAGGACAAATGCCTAGCACACAACACGTGCGTATTAACTCTTCAATATATTTTAAGATTAATAAGTGGCCTACAAGTGCCTGAAAAATACATTTATCTATTTTATTTCCATTTAAGATGAATTTGTAAAAAATGAAATGGACGAGAAAGAAAAAAAAGGGTGAGACAAATAATAAAGAAGAAAAACAAATGGGAGATAACTAAATAACATATATCTTCTATTAAGATGGCACATACTACAATTACATACTGCTGGCCTAGACTGGTCTCAAATTAAAAGCAAAACAGGTATAGAAAAACAAAAAACAAAACAACTCGCAAAATACAAATGGATAAGCCCATTTTATTCTTCTCCTTGTTATTGCACTACGAACTAAAATGCTGGCAGTGTTAATTTGATTGTTCATCACTCTCACTCGATCCTGCATCACAAAAACCGAACCAGCACAAATCAATATACACGCTGCCACCTCAAAAGTAATTATATATATATATATATATATATATTTTTTCATCTTCTTATTAAATGGTGAATACTCCAATTGAGAGAACGTTGACAGATTAAACTTCTGGTTTACACCATTATCAGGACCTTGTTAAATAATTACTCGCTCCATCTCATCGTTTTTGTTACATTTCACTGTTTAATGGTGAGTTTTAGTCCTATCTCATAATAGGCACATGAGCGTGGAACTAAGCAATAGTGATGTAAGGGCAGTTTGGTCTTTAAGCTCCCTCTATGTGTAGGGACCTAAGAAGAGACGGACCATGTTAGGTCTATTGCATACAGCCTTATCTTATATTTTTGTAAAAGGCTAGTTATTTTTATGTCTTGAACCAGTGATCTCCTGGCCATACAACCGCTACACTTACCACGTACTAAGTTTCCCCTATTAAGCAATAGTGATGAGATATGTATGAAGAATACTAGAAAAAGCATATCATTTAAGGAGAGTGATTAAGAGAGGGGAAGAAGGTTATATATACATGGAGCAGTCTGTGGAGAGGTTGATCTCGGCATGAACTTCGACTTCACAAATGTTAGGGAGATCATTGGCTTTGTCCCAATCGATTCCCGGGATAGCCCTTCCAGCAAACTGCATGCAAGTGCATGCAGTTTGACGATGGCGTTGGGTGTTAGCAGCGCTATGTAAAGCCTTAACACCAGCGCAACAACTTCCCAAATCTCCAGTATTTGTAAGGTAAGAGAGACAACCCATCAAGTTATAAGTGACTTGATAGCATGTCAGGGCTTCTGCATTGCGGGGTGTAGCCACTGCCATGCAAAATAGCACCAAGCATGCAATCTTTCCGATCATATTGAAAATTTTAGGAGAAATAAGCACAAGAGTGATACAATTAATGTTTTGGGAGTACGAGTTTTGGGTTCAAAATCTTCTACCACCTTTAGGTTTTTATAAGGAGAAAATCGTGTTTCAATGAAATAATAAGGACGAAGCTTCTCGTTAATGTTTGACCACTCGTACAGACGTAATCGTTAATAATGGTTAGTTATATCATATCCCCTCAGTTATTTTATCTCCTAAAGTAAAGGTTTAGAACTTATTTATTATAAAACAAAACCCTTTTAAATATTATTTTTGTATAACAATTTTTTATTTTTTATAGCAAAATTGATATTTATGGTATACACTATCATTAAGGCATTAAATAACGTTATGTATCATTTTTCTCTCTCATTCTTTCAGTTATTATCTCCCAAAATCTCAAGAAAATATTTATTATATATCTCTCTCACTGCAAGATTGTATTCGCGATTTTTGAAGCAAGATTCTCTGCCTCACTTTCAACATTTTTGCTCAGAAAATTCTAGGTAAGTGTTAAAGTTTTTGAATTTTTTGCCGGTTCAAGCTTTTCCTTTTTCTTTTCAGTTTTTTTTAAATCTTCACCATTGTTAAGTTTTTAGCAGAAAACATCAAATTTCCTATTCAACGACTGATTCAATAACTTTGAAACAAGAGGGCCACTACGGCTTTCTTCTATGTTGGATATCACAATGAATTTCTCAATACGGATACTGCAATTATTTTTGCGCCAGAGAAGATTCGAGGGTCAGGGTTTTTGTTCATCTTCAATTTTAGTTTTAATATAATATATACAATATTTTGCTTGGCCGGAAAACACTATCTCCATCGAACTTTTTTCTCTTCTTTGCTGTTTAGTCATATACAATGATACAAATACATTCTACTCTATACAAATTCACTCAATTATATTGTATTTTTGCATAAATATTTTTATTTTGCTTGTATTTATGTACTTCGAAGGTTTGTATTTTTTCAATACAACTGAATATATATGTATTCATTAATTAATATAGGATATAAATATTGAAATACACTGAATACAAATATTAAAATAGAATAGAATATAAACAATGAATAAATTTAATTTTAAAATACAGTAAAATACATTAATACAAAATAAAAATGCAGTAAATGCAACCTATGAAATATACTGAATATAGCAATAATAATGTGTATTAGGAATAACTAAAATATTGTTAATACAAATATATTTGAATAATCTAAATATAAAATAACGAATACATTAAATACAAACATTGGATCTAATAAATGCAAAAGTAAATAAAAAAAATTTAAAAACACTAAATACAAAAATTTATATACAGCTAAACAATCATTCCAATTAATTGAGTCGATAATAAGGCATGTCAGAATTGATTTCGTTGAGTTATATTAGGAGTATATCACACTAATTGATATTATTTCTATTATTAGACAGTTGGACATACTTATTTCTACTGTATACATGAATACATGACACAAATACATATAAATACATGACATGAATAGATGTGAATACATGCGCGTATAACTTGACTGCACTGATTTTAGAAACTTTTTGTTGTTGTATTCATGAATACATGACTAGAATACATGTAAATACATACGTGTATAGTTGGACTGTCCTGATTTTAGACGCTTTTTGCTGTTGTATTCATGAGTACATGGTGCCAATACATGTGAATACATGCGCGTACATTGGACTGCCATAATTTTTAGGCATTTTTTCCTGTTGTATTCATGAAAACAATAGCGCGAATACATCAAATACACTACTGTAACAATTAAATAGTAGCTATAGGAAGTAATTATTTATATGGTAGCTATAGAAAGTTAATAGCCACTAAACAATAGTGGTTTCTGAAAATTCCATTTCAATATATATAAATTAGTTTGACATGGACATGGAGTTTAAGAAAACGAAAAAGTCATTTAAAATTTGTGGCCCTAAAAGCTTAAAGGCTAAAAGCTTTGTGGGATCATAAAATTTGTGTGTTTATAACAAAAATTCATTAATGGTAAAATGGTCAAAATAAATTTTTTTAATTTAAATTAGTTTCAAATATAGAAAACGTGTCATTTTTTTTCTTTTATCGGACTAATAAGAAAAATATGTCATATAAATTAAAACAGAGTAAGCCTTATTTTTCCCTATCTAAATATACTTCCCTTTTGGTTTTCAATAGTGTGAAGAAAGTAAGTTGAACTTTTATTTAACTTTTATTTTTAGAAGTACGTCCCATTTAAGATTATTTTTTTTTGTTTTTCAGATAAACAGTTAAGTTGACCCGGAACTAAAAAAGGGTAATAGTTTTGCAATGGATAAAGTACATGTTAAGCATAATGCATCCTCCTAGGTGAATATGATAATGCCATTTTTGAGATCTACACTTCCTCGATGAAAATAATATCACCATCCCAATAATAAAATAATATTACCAATTGTGCTAGGAAAAAACTAATCTTATTCTAGGTATAGTTTAACTTATGAATTTAATGTGGATAATAGTACGAAGGGGAAACATTTAAGTAAACTTTACTTCTCTTCCTGCGTTTCTCCCCGACCAATAAGGAAAGGTAACTAAATTATTTGCCGGGTGAGCCTCAATCAGTTCGATTTGATTTTGTAGAAGTTTTTTGATTTTTTTGGTTTTCGAACCAAAAGTATTTGTGGTGCGGTTTAATTTTCTTACGCTGTTTGATGCAGTTATTTTCAGTTTGATTTTTCTATTTTAGACTTATCGAATTGGACTTTTTTGTTAACCAATAAATAAGCGTCATAACTAAATTCTTACAAAGTTTCTGAGGCTCAATGTATGTGCTTCGAAAATTGTCCTACTATAATATGCTCTAACATGAAAATTAACTAGGAAATAATAAATATACACTAAGAATATATGCTCATTTTATTTGCTACGAATAGATATCATAATTTATGGATAAATGATACTGTTATGCTTGTTGTCATCACCTAAATTTTGTCCTAATGCAAATCACTCCTAAAAATATTCCAAAAATAGTTTAGAGTTGTTCATGCACATCTAGAGTTGTTTTATAACTCTGAAAAATGAAAAAAAAAATTAAATTTTCCATTTCGTAGCATTTTAGGTTTTTATTTATATTTTTAGGATTTAATTTAAGTTTTAATTAGTTTAATTAATATTTGATTTATGTTTTAATTAGTTTAATTAGGATTTAAAATACAAGAAAAGAAACGGAATGGAAAAAGCAGATTTTGTTTGAGTTTGATCTCAAATTGGACCACAACAGCTCCAACTGGCCCAATTCCCCTTTTTCTCGCCCAACCCAAAACCCCACCTGCCCGACCTGCCCGACCTGCCTGCCCAGTCCGGCCCAATCCCTCCCATTACAACACTCCCTCCCCCTTAACCTTAAAAAAGACCGAATTCCCCCTTTCCAAAATAATCATAGCGCCTCTGTCTGTTTATCTCTCTCTCTTTCTCTCTCTTAAAGAGGAACCCCTCCTCCTATAGAGAACAAAAAACCCTAGCCTTCCTTCTTCTTCTACACCCATGAGCGGCACTTCACCTATCCATCAACACCAGAGATCATACCCTAACAGCCGCCTACCTCAAAACAAGAGAGAACCATCAATTGCCAGCTCTGTTTCTCCATTTTCGGCCACCACTGTCGGCAACCCTTAAAGGCTTTTCTCTCTCTCTCCCACCTCTCTCTACTTTTTTTTCATGGTGGTATCACCCATGGATGGGTATCACCCTTAAATATTTTCTGCCTTTACTATTGGTTAATTACCCTTAATTAAGGGAAGACTATGCCGATTTTTCATGTAATTGATTCCATGATCTTTCCTTGATTAATTGAAGTTGATTCTTTTACCTTATTTTCCATACTCTTGAACTACTATATAAACTCTCTTATTTAACTTCGTAACACACGAAAATTATGTCATAACACACACATACATTCAAACTCTTCTCTTTCTTTGCTACTTGTGCTATTGTGGGTCTAGCCGGCCGAAAGCCAAGGCTAGATAGTGAAATTGCACCTGTTTCTTTCATGTTCTGCATTTCTCTTACTTGGCTGGTATGTCTCAGTTAAATTTTGAAACCTAAACTCTATGTGTTTTATTTTAGTGCTAGCTCATTAGTTATAAATTCAATTCATGTTCTTATTTACTGCCTTACTTAGCATGTCTCATCCTGCTTTGTTCAATATGTTTTTAGCATGTACAAACTATAGTTGTCCATTTGATGTTTGTCCAGCATGTCTATTCACCCTTGTCTATTCTCCTTCCCTGAGAAAATCATGTTAGTTACCTGGCATTCGACTGACTCTAGTTGTATGTTTGATTCTGTTCAGTGTTTCTTTGCTTTCAACATGTCTCTAATACCTACCATCATGACTAACCTATTAATTCTATAAGCTTCTAAGTGTTCTATGCATTTTGTTGACTATATGCCTCCTTGAGCCCTATCATGTGTTCTCCTTAAAAATGTAAATTCTATGTGTCCCCAATCCCTTTACCCAGATATGGGATCTGTTTGTTAAGTATTTCTAAATCTGGATTTTTTATGAACAATTGATTGTTTGCTATTTTCATAAGTGTTTTGTACATTTGTCAAACTATTTTTTTTACTACCAAACTAGTTTCTATTTCAAAAAAATCTTTCCACTCTTAGAGTATTCTCTATACTGTTTTCACTAAATCTTTCAAGTTGTGTCAAGCACTCTTACTTCACTCTTAGATTACTAAGTTCTGCCCCTCTGGTATATGTACTGCTTTGGGATCCTTGAGATCTCTTTGAACTCTGGCATACTTGGGCTGGCCGTTCCACACTACACCTAACCAATCCCTATTTGAGAAAGTTCTTGGTGTGAGCACTACACGAAATATTTGAGGTCCTTAGGGAACTCTAGCACACTTGGACACTTGTTAGCTATGAGATTGCTGGGCAATTGAGACTACTCTGAAGGCATGATACTCCCAGGTTTATTGTGGGCATGGTTTAGGCTCTCTATAGTATACGTTTACTTGTCAGTGATGTAATTTACAAACTCCTAGTTTGTAATAATCCTTTGTAAATAGATATTGGGGTAACTAGTAAAAAAAGGAGGGTAGCTATATGATTCTGTGGGATAAATTGGGTAGAAACCATGTTTTAGGTTTTACATTATGACGAGTTGCTGTAGAAGTCATGTTTTAGGTTTTGTATGACACATTAGATATCATGCTTTAGGATTGTTATGCTTATTCCTATTAAATCATGCAAAATTTGTGCATTAGATACCTTGACTTAGGACAATAATATTTACTGCTTCTGCATATCACATGTTATAGTTCATCATTTCACTTCTAATTCTGCATAAGTGGCTATCACTTAGAAATCTTGCCATTAAGTTACTAATACTTTTAAAATAAAATAATCTTCTCCATGTGCACTAGACATCATGTTTTAGAACTGCATGTACATTTCATTTGAAACAGGTCGCTAAAATAAGTAGGTTAAAACAACCCCACACATAGGTACCATGTTCTGGTATGAATCAGTATAAAATCACATGCTATAATATTCATCAGATAGATCAGGATGCCTATAGAGTGAAAGAACTTCAAATTGTTTAAGTGGTTCCCATATTATGACTGCATATATACGCCTAGGCAAGCCTTAGGCCATTAGATAACTATAAATCAGGTTCTGTTTGTGTGTGAAATTATCTAGGCTTAATAGGCTATCAAACGAGTAGGCAAACTGGTTAGGATTCTGCCACTTCCATTAGAACAAACGTTGTATGTTCTGTTCTGTAATGTTCATCTAGGTATCATGTTCCTAGGCTTTTTGAATTTCTTTAAAATCAGTTGTTTCACACATGCTGCTTATTTGCCTATGTATATGTGGAGGTAAACATGAGCCTTTTATTTGCTTCCTTAATTGACAGTCCTATGTGTTATTTGTTGTCACCTAGACTTTTGCCTTTTAAACACCTTAGGATTGTGTAGAACGGCCCAAGTCTGGAGGTCCTAAACTCCCCCGAGACCACAAGGAAAGGACGGGTAAATCACACTTAGAGTTCGTTAATTAAACTCGCTTATAACCACTAAGAGGAGGGTAATGGGTAGTAAAAGGACATGATGACCTACGTGCTAATATCACGTGTAGCCCCTCTAGTTGAGGAGGATTACCGGGCATTGCATAGATTGATCCTATAGGCTAATTAACATAGGACTTCCTTTTCCCAATTCATATGTATTTAAACTATCTAAACTTCTTTTTCTTTGCATATACGTGTTTAAACTGTCTAAACCTCCTTGATCATATATGTATTTAGACTGTGTCAACTACCTTTATTTGTAAATATGTGCTGAGACTACTTACTTGTTAATTGAGTAATTCACATAGTTTAAGTTTGGCTGGGACTCACCATTGTGGACCGCAAGGGGTGAATAACACCTTCCCCTCAAGGTTATTTCGAGCCCTTACCCTAATATATGGTAATGCAAACTGGTTACATAAATTAATTTCTCTAGGTGCCCTAACAGGCCATAATCAGTTAGGTGGCGACTCTTCAAATACCCAGTACCCAAAAGGAAACGAGGTGTTTTCCATGAATGTCGAAACCCGAACTTCCTTACGAAGGAAAAATGGGGCGCGGTAGCATGGCTACTCGGCTGGGGATATTTTAGGCTCTTACCATAACAAACTTATTTTTGAATTAGTCTTAGACATGCTTTATCCCGTGGACCCTCCCCTGATAAGGATTTAACTGCTTATTTATGATTTCCTTCATTTCCTGAAACTGATTTATCTCTTTGTTTTCTTTTTCCGTACCCGTCTTTCAATTATTTAAATAATGCATTTAGCATTTTTTTAACGTGCAAATAATTGACAACAAGCTATTTATTATTGCATAAATCATGCTCCACATCATATGCCACTCGTGTGTAACAAATCCTATAGCAGCGCTTGATGAGTGGTTGTACTCTTCCAATTTATTACCCTTAAATTCAGAAAGGCCTATATGTGGTAAAACTAGTCGATCAGCGATGCAATCGATGATTTCGTACCTTCCCCCCTCAAGTTGTCCGCTTAAGGGTAGCAGACTAGACCCCCATAGTAACCTTGCTCTTATTGTAATTGTGCATGCATCATGGTCAAACCTAGTCAGATTAATATATTTTCCATATAATAATCCTTTAAGATGAGCCTTATCCAAAGTCCGCCCCGGTTTCTATAATCCCAGCGGACATAACCATGTTCTGTGCATTAATTTTGAGATTTAAATGCCAATATGCTAATAATGAATGTACAAATAGTCGAGTCTGGTGGGGAAAAATTACCTAACCTTTTTGTTTTATACAAAATAAAGCACGAGATCTCTAGATTCGGCATGGTCAGCAACATTCCACCATTGCTACTAGATTGGTGGGAGGACCTTTCCTCAAGTGACAAGAAAAACGTGAGAAATAACTTGGGCAATCTACCTTTTCTACTAGAAATTCAGCCAAAAAATATGCTGATCGAGGCTGCAACTTTGTTCTGGGACACTAAAAGGGCTGTGTTCCGTTTCGGGGATATGGAAATGACCTAGGTTATTGGTACCATGGAACCGTACTGGTAAAAGGTTCCTAAAAATGATGGGGCTGAAGAAAAATGAGATATATGTCCATAGAAAGTCCTACCATACCTTCCATGACGAGCTTTCTATCACTTCTCTGGGACACATCCACCGAAGAGTGTTCATGTTCCTTGTGTGGTTCTTGGGCCTGATAGTCTTTCGGATGAAAAGGGAAAGAATCCATACTAGATTGGCCATGGTCGCCAAGACTTTGATGGAAAGGATCAATGGAAAAACATACACTATAGTCCCCATGATCATAGCTGACCTCTACAGGGCTCTGGAGCGTTGTCAAAGGGGGATCAAACATTTCGAGGGTTGTAACCTGTTGCTACAGTTGTTGTTATTAGATAATCTTCAAATGGGCCAGTATCGCCATGAACTTCCGCGAAGGGCTTGGAAGACCATATTTCCTTTCATAACCCCGAGCAGATGGCTTACACTTCGGACAGGTTTGCTCATCCAGATATTGCCAAAGAGTGGGTAGAGTTCTTCGATAATCTGACTTAGGAACAAGTGCAATGGATGTTTGAATGGTTCCCAATAGACGAGTTCATCATCAAATCCAAGGTTTCTCCACACTTAGTACTGAACTGGTTCAGGGGAATATACCCTTATGTCCATATCCGAGTTATGAGGCAAGAAGGCAGTAAGTGGGTTGTACCAAGGGTTGCCAAGATGAGTCACTTCAGAGCAGACTTGTAGGACGACGACGTCCCTTAAAAGTTCCAAGATCATCACATATGGCACTGCAAGATCGTTGCGGAAAAGAACACCATTGAGTCAGATAGATATCACGATGGGCGTGAACCTCTCTACCTAGCATTGTTAGAAGATAAGCTATAGGGGATGGTGAGACTAGGAGTCGGTCGACGGAATAGGATTATAGATGAAGATGCCGAGGCTCAATTAAAATACAACAGATTGCGCAAGAGGGTCTACGACTCTAATACTAAGCACTAGGAAATACATGAGGCGAATATGAGGTTGATCAACGAGTGGAAGGAAATGACTGTCACTTCAAACAGAAGGCTGGAGTATCTAGAACGAGGTTTAGTGGAGTTGGAGGGAAAAATCATAAAGAGGATTGAGGATTGACAGAATACTGAAGGAAGTGAATGAGGACATTTGGCTAGAGCCTACCTACTGCTGGGTCTGCGCGAGCTGGGAAACCTATATGATGGATTCAGGAAGATCAAGTATGCGGAAGGTCTTTCTGGGACCAAGTAGGCTAGATTTATTCGTTTTTCTAAATGTAATAAGGCCAAGTGCCAATACTGACTTACTTTTCTATTATTTTTGTGCCATTTTGGGATTCGTCTATTTTTATATTATGAAATGAGGCATTTACTGGCATCTAAAGTTCTCCAAATCTATTTGTCACTAGGCCTACCTGGGGTACAACGAAGCTCCAAAATTAGGACGCGAATTTACATTCGTGCAATATGTGTTTATATACTGAAAACATTTCAGAATCATTACTGACTTGTCTACCTTTTGTTTTTCTTTCTTTCTTTTCGATTATTCCCATTCCCCAAAAAGGTTGGTTCATGCATACTAGCATCATCATCTTATCACACAAGATCTAGTGTGCCTCCACCTTATCCTCCTCCTAGTCTACCAAAAGGCAAGGGAAAAGCAAAAATGGATGATTTTTGAACGGCACCAGAAAGGAAAACAACACAGGAGTTGAACACGCAGAAACTTCTGAGGGTTGGGGTACTCATGCCCCAAATGATGTAATTTCCCTGCTCAAATAGAAAATATTAAAACTTCAGAGTGAGTTTGAACATGTCTGAAATGTGGCAAACATCAGTCATCCAAACACTCAAAACCCTCCAACACCTCAAAACACGCCCAGCAATCGCCCACAAAATCCACCTATGCCTCACTATTATACAACTCTACAACAAAATCAAACGATCCCACCACAATAGCCATTAAAAACCTACTGGACTCCACAAAATGCTTCATCGACCATTCCTGAACCGCAAAATTCCACTAATGATCTCCACCATACTCGAATTCCAGGTCACCAAAACAACCCTATATATGTAGGAACCCTGTCTCACTCCCCTCAACCCATCTCCTATGCATCAGAATCTATTGAGAAGGGCATGCTCATTAAGAAGCTGGCCTAGAAGCTCAAGAAGTTAACCAGTCGAGTTCAAGGCGTAGAAGGAGGCAACGGGATAGAAGGTTTAAAAAATGAAGACCTCTGCATACAGCCGGCTGTCGAACTGCCAGAGGGTTACAAACCTCCCAAGTTCGAGATGTTTGATGGTATAGGTGATCCCAGGGTTCATTTGAGGACCTATTGTGACAAGCTTTTTGGGGTCGGAAAGGATTAAAATATCCGAATAAAACTCTATATCAGGAGTCTTATGGGAGATGCTTTGTCCTTGTACATAAGCCAAGATCCTAAAAAATGGTCCAACTGGGTGGGTATTGCTTTTGATTTCATGGACTGATTCAGGTTCAATACAAGAAATGCACCGGATGGTTTCTACATTTAAAACCTCAAGAAGAAGCCTACCGAGACTTTCCGCGAGTATGGTACTCGATGGAGGTCAGAAGTGGCCAAGGTCAGACCATCTTTGGACGAGGAATAGATGAACACGTTTTTTGTTAGAGCACAGGATCCGCAATATTATGAAATATTAAAGGTTATTGAAAACCATAAGTTCTCTGACATAATCAAACATGTGAAAGGATCGAAGAAGGCATCAAGAGCGGGATGGTAACGAATTTTGAAGCATTGCAGGCCACTAATAAAGCATTGCAGTCAGGGGGTATATCTAAGAAGAAGGACGTAGGGGTAGTAGGGTGGCCCAAGACCCAAAATCTCCACTCACATACCAAACATCTCCACTCACATGCCAAGCACCCCCACCCACATACCAAACACCTCCCCCTTCATATCAACCCTCATCCCCAGATACTCCCAACTAGCCACTGTCTATTACACCTATTATCCCCAACTATCTCATTTACAGTCACCTCAAACTCTTTAAAACTACCTAAGACCACGACCCAATTTTGACTGCAAACCACCCACGCAATACACTGCTATTGCGGAACCCATCGACTAGCTGTATGTAAGGTTAACCCATCCCAATGGGTCAACCCAAACAAAACCTATGCATATCACTCCAGTATGAAAGGGCACATTATCAGCGAGTGCCGAACATTAAAAGACAAAATTCACACTAATTGATAACAAGGTCATACAGGCAAAAGAAGCTGCACCCAATATCAGCAAGAATCCTCTCCCCGATCATAGGGGTGGTGGGATACATGTGATAGAGATGGACGAAGAATGGGATATTGAGGGGTCAATCGGGATTAGTTGAGAAGGCGATGACTTTAAACCACTAATCACACTTACTCCTATTGTAGTACAGACTCAGTCACCAATCGAGGTTGGGGTAGCTGTATTGGTTCCATTTGAGGTAGAGGTAGCTCCACCTACAACCACCGCTGATCCATTTGAGGTGGAAGTGGACAAACTTTTTACAGTGACTATATCAACCACACCTGCTTTCAACTCAAAAGAAATACCATGGGATTAGATTGCCGAAGCTAGGAGAAAAGGAAAGGCAAAGATGGAGGAATCCGATGCTGCACAAGAAATGACTAGGACCAGAAGAATATATACACCTTAACACTTAGGAGGACCAAGTAAGGATGCCACCACCAAGCAGTCTGTCATTGCAACAAGACCAGATTACCTTTTGGAGGAAAGTACAATCAAGGTAATATTCCGTCATTGATCATTTGAACAAAACCCCAGCTCAAATATCTATCATGTCACTGTTGCAAATTTCTAAGGTGCACAAGAATGATTTGATGAGGATGTTGAGTGAAGCTTACGTACCCAACAATATCACATGTGGAGAGATGACCAACATGGTAGGGCAGGTGCCGGAAAGTCATAAGATAATCTTCCACGAGGATGAGCTACCGCCTGAAGGGTTGAATCATAACCGAGCATTACATATCATGGTACAATTTGAAGACAAATTCATTGCTAGAGTCCTGATCGATGGAGATTCAAGCCTCAACATTTGTCTGTTGGATACCTTGAAAATATAGGTCAAAGGTTTCTATAAAATATGGGCAGGAAATATGAACGTGAAAGCGTTTGATAGGTCTCAAAGGGCCACAATTGGAGAAATTAATCTTTGTCTGCAGATGGGGCCAACTTTGTTCGATGTTAAATTCCATGTGCTTGACATATCAGCTTCATACAATCTTCTGTTGGGCCGACCTTGGATATATGCCACTAGGGCTGTAGATTCCATACTATACAATGCTGTGAAGTTCAAATGGAACCATTAGGAGATGATGATTCACGGGGATGGGAGTAACCCTATTTACACCAGTCAAACCATCCCGTTTATCAGGAACAAAAGAAGGTTAGTAGGGGAAGCCTATCATCATATCGAACGTGCCAATGCCATTGAGAAAGACAATTGGCAGAGAAGCAAAGTAAAGAGCATAGTAGCAGGTCTGGGTATGTACCCGAAAAAGGGCTTGGAAAGAATCCCCAAGGCATCCCCAAACCAATATTGCTGAAACGTCACAGTACTACTTTCAAGCTCAGATACCAATATAAATGGCAAGAGTATGATGACTGGTCGCCTCTATGGTGTGGACCTTATTACCCTCTCGAGCAACCAGTTCCATATCTGGGTCAGACTTTTCACCAAGTTGATACAATATGGGGAAATCCAGAAGAAGAAGCATTAGATGGGTTGAGGAATCTATTCCTGGAGGATGAGGATATGGACTGCAGTGCAATAATTGAGGAGGAAGAGGAAGAAGGCATCACTATTCAGACTGTGGAGAAGAGAGCTATTCGCATGAACTAGACTACCACACCATCCCGGGCCCGCCGAGTCCCTGGGTAGCTTGGCAATCAAATTAATTTTATTTTTATAGCTGTGCCAGGCATCTAAGCTATTTTCAGTAATTTTATTTTTAAAGACTTACTTGTTTCAAAATAAATGCTCGATTTATTGAGCCGTACTTGTTTGGATGTTTTTAGTTTTAATTAATGCATTGCTCTTTATTATTCATAATTATCTTCCATACTTTTTCTTTCTACAACGTTATTATTACTTTTCCTGATGAACCGGTGATAGTGACATGTAATGAGGCAACACAATACGAGGGTAATGACTCAGATGAAGAAGATGAAATACATGAGGATATTGAGAACTTTTAGAATAATCCTAAGTCCAACCTGGATGAAACCGAAGCAGTAAATTTGGGAGATGCTGAAATTGTCAAGGAGACTTGCATCAGTATTCACTTATCACCCACAGGGAAAAAGGATATACTTGCTAGGACCTGCGGTCCACTTATGAATGGTTTGTCTTGACCAAGAAGATACTCAGGGCCGGTTATTTTTTGATGACCATGAAGACATATTGCATCTAGTATGTCCGAAAATGGCACCAACGTCAAGTGCATGCAAATATGATAAAGGTGCCGCCAAATGATCTCAATGCAACAAGATCCATTGGCCATTTGTTACATGGGGAATGGATGTCATCGGTTCGATCGAGACCACTGCTTCAAACAGGCACAGGTTTATTCTAGTGGCCATCGACTACTTCTCAAAATGGGTAGAGGCTGCATCCTACAAAGATGTAACCAAAAAGGTCGTTGCACAATTTATCAAGGATGGTATTGTTTGCCGATTTGGAGTTCCCGAGTCCATTAGCGATGATATTTCCGCGATCTCAACACTGATCTGATGAAAGCCATGTGTGAAACTTTTAAAAATCAAGCACAAGAATTCCACAGACTATAGACCTCAGATGGATGGAGTTGTAGAAGCTGCCAACAAAAACATCAAGAAGATACTAAGGATGATGGTAGAAAGCCACAAACAATGGCAGGAGAAGCTACCCTTTGCTTTGTTGAGATACCACACTACAATTCACACATCAACCAGGGCAACTTCCTACATGCTGGTTTATGGTGCCGAAGCTGTAATCCTAGCCGAGGTATATATCCCTTCTTTAAGGATCACATAGGAAGCCGAACTCAACGATGCAACATGGATGATGAGCCGCTATGAGGAATTGGTCCTTATAGATGAAAAAATAATGAACGCTGTATGTCATGGTCAACTTTATCATAACAGAATGTCCAATGCTTTCAACAAGAGGGTCAAACCAAGACTATTTGCATCAGGACAGCAGGTACGGAAGAAGATCTTCCCACATCAAGATGAAGCCAAAGGAAAATTCTCTCCTAACTGGCAATGTCCCTACATGGTTCATAAGGTGCTAACAGGAGAAGTGCTCATACTTGCAGAAATGGATGGAGAGATCTGGCCGAAACATATCAATTTAGACGCAGTCAAGAGATACTATGTGTAGACTATTTATATTTCCCCCTATGATATAATTGAACTACGCTTGACCTGATTCCCGCTTAAGAGGAGATACGTAGGCAGCCCCGTGGGTTCGGTCACATCATAATAAAATTTTCATTTACCCCAGGACCCAGAACTGCGACAGAATTTTGAGGAGTACCCTTAAAATTCTGAGGCAAGATCAGCCGACGACATCACATGCCAGGGAGTGAGGAATTGGTTAAGAAAATGGGGGTAGAATTTTGAGAAGGATTCTCAAATTTTGTCACTTGCAAACGACCGAAGTATCATCTATAGAACTGGGATAGAATTTTGAGGAAGACCCTCAAAATTCTAAATCAAGAAAGCTACAATGTCTTTAAAATATTTTATAGTCACTAGTTCATCTGAAATTATTTCATAATTCCCCATGTTTTCTAAAATAACTCTATTTTCATCGATAAATGCATACTTTCAAAAACTCTATTTATGTAACAGTCAGGTTACCCAGGGAAACTCAAACAAGGCCTCTAGAACGGAGGAGTAAAGCCAACATACAAAGGTATGAACCAACCCCCTACAAAACTTACAATTTTTCTTTAAACGTAGGCACCACTAACATAATATTAGCATTCGCAAATATATACACACAGCAAAATCATTATCAATTGGGCCACCAGACACCGAACATATCTACAACTAGGAAATATTCTACTTTTATATTGCTACTCGTTCTTTGCATGGCACTAAGCCCTGTGCCAAACATTGCATGAGAATAGGCCCTGCCTCCGTATCTACAGAAGGTTAAGCTCTCCCTTCCATTTGCTTGGGACTAATCCATTTCTCACTTCTTGCATGAGACAAAGCCCCGTCTCCTATATTGCATGAGGATAAGCCCTGCCTCTATATTTGCACCAGGCTAAGCTCTGCCTTCTACCCGTATGGGACCAAGACCCATCCCATATCCTGCATGAGACTAAGCCCTGTCTCCCATATTGCATGAGACTAAGTCCTGTCTCCATATCTTCATAAGGCTAAGCTCTGCCTTCCATCTACATGGGACTAAGACCTGTCCCACATACTGCATGAGACTAAGCCTTGTCTCCCATCTTGCATGAGGCTAAGTCCTACCTCCATATCTGTATAAGGCTAAGCACTGCATTCCATCTGCATGGGACTAAGCCCTTTTCCACATCCTACATGAGACTAAGACCTGTCTCCCATCTTGCTTGAGGCTAAGCCCTAACTCCATATTTGCATAAGGCTAAAACCTACCTTCCATCTGCATGACACTAAGCCCTGTCCCACATCCTGTATGAGACTAAGCCCTGTCTCCCAACTTGCATGAGGCTAAGCCCTGCCTCCATGTTTGTATAAGGCTAAGCCTTGCCTTTTATATGAATGAGACTAAGCCCTTTTGTCGCGCCCCCTTTTTCTCGCAAAATAGGGTTTATTACATTTGGGAAGACAACTTGTTTCCTTTTTGGAATTGGGTTTAATGGAATTGAAAAGTTGCCACCTAATGATTTAAGTGCACTAGGACACTAAGAAGGGTTTTGTTTGTTCAACCAGAGATTGGGTATGGGCTTGAAATTATTACAAGGGGAAGGTGTTAGGCACCCCTCGGGATCTACTACTGTGGTTCCAGGCTAATCTATTGTTGTGACTTAAGGTACAAATAACACATAGAAAAGTAGGACTTCAAATAAGAGGGGATTTTTCACATAAAGGTTAGAAATAAACAAAGTTGGAAAGCGTTAAAGAGAGTTGATTTAAAAGAAACGTTTTAAAGATTTAAAATAAACAAAGAAGAAAGGGAAGGGGGTCCTAGGTTTATTAATAATATGCATCAGCCCATACAACACCCGGTAATCATTCTTACGCGTGGTGTTATCGCATGGTCATCATATCCATATCTACGCTTTCCCACCCCTTTAAGGTACTAAAGTGTGGAATGGTCTCGTTTACTTATTGCATGCTATTACCCGCTCCAATCTAATCAATCTCAGAGGTAGTTGGGACTACTAATCTTAAAGGGAAGAGGTATTGGGCTGATTTGTGGCTTCTTAAGGTAAAAATACTAAGGCGACAAACAAATCACATATAGAAAGTTTGGGGAAGCATATAAACAAATACAAAGGCTGAGACAGACCTCCCTTAAACTGTCTAGACCTGAATTTCCCACCATCGGGGATCGTGATGGCGCCTACTCGTGGTAGCTAGGCAAGCCAACTCAATTACCTTTCCCCTTGCTAAACAATTATTTCAACAGTTTATAGCATCAATAAAAAACATGGAATTTAATAAGAACAATAGCGGAAATCCGATTTATAAACACGAATCAAAACGCGGAATAGTCAATAATATCCTCTACCTAAGATTTGGTGTTACAGTACTCACAAACTACTAAAAATATACTAAATACAATGGTCTAAAGAAATATATAAGCTGTTTGTCTAAAAAACAATGAGGCGACAGTCTTAAAGAGAACATAAAGAAGAGACACCGGGCTTGCGGATGCCTGCTCCCGCACTAATGCTACTGCTGCTCCTCAAAACCTGGACCTGTGAAAAAATGCACAGAAGTGTAGCATCAGCACAACCGACCCCATGTGCTGGTAAGTGTCTAGCCTAACACGGCGAAGTAGTAACGAGGCTAGACTGGACACCACATAAACCTGTGCAGTTATAAATATACAGCAACATATCGAATACAAGGCAATTAACAACATCGGAGGCGAAACATTTTATGGGGAGATACAATATTAACAGCAATCCCAGGTAACAAAAATAAAGCAGCATAGATTCACAATGAACAAGGAATCAACACTCAATACAAACACATGGTATCAATAACTGTTGCGGCGTGCAACCCGCTCCATAATTAACATTGTTGCGGCGCGCAACCCGATCCACAAATACCACTGTTGCCGCGTGCAACCCGACCCATTTCATTTATCATTTATCAATGCTACGGAGCTCAATCTGATCCTCAATATCATTGTTCAGGCGTGTAACCCGCTCCTCAATTTCATTGTTGTGGCGCACAACCCGCTCCTCAATTTCATTGTTGCGGAGCACAACCCGCTCCTCAATATCATTTAACAGTCTGGTTCCCCAAACAAAAGTCACAATTAAGGGACATAAATATAAGCAAATATTTGTTAAAAATCCCGGCAAGGGAAAGAATCCAACGAGTTCAACCAAACGTCCCGGCAAGGGAATAATCAACAACGCTTTCTTTTTGTTACTTTTCTTATCTTATAATTCACTCTACCATTTTGAGACAACGCTCCAAAGAATCCAGTCATTCATATACTTTCAATATTCGTACCACAATTCGAGCCAATGCTCCCAGGAATCAAATAATCATTTTACCTTACACATGTTATTCCCAACATATAGAAATTCTCCAATAAGCACGAAGTTCACAACCAAGTCATGGTAATCACACTATAAGGACTCCAGTCATGCTAGACACCAATGTATAGAAACTCATCACCATGCCTATACATCGTACTCGATCACATAGCATTTAGCAACAAGACTCAGCTCCTATTCCCTCAAGCTAGGGTTAAACCAAACACTTACCTCAAAGCCTTGAAATCCACTTAATCCTCAACTATTGCTTTACCTCTCGGTTCCACCTCCAATTCGCTCGAATCTAATAACAAATTGTTTAATTACTTTAATAAACACTATATGAATGCATAAAAATTATTTTCCCAAGTGTTTCCCAAAAATTCCAAAAATGCCCCCGGGCCCCATGGTCAAAACCCGAGGTTCGAACCAAAACCTAGTTACCCATTCCCCCACGAACTCAAATATGTAATTTTTTTTGAAATTGGACCTCAAATCGAGGTCCAACTCCCCAGTTTATAGAAAACCTAGGTTCTACCCAAAAACCCCAATTTGACCCATGAAAATCCTTGATTTCAAGTGGAAAACATGTTTAATGATGTTAAAGATTGAAAGAGTCGAGTAAAAATCAACTTACAAGTGTTTTGGGATGAAGTTTGCTCTTGAAAAATTGCCTATGGTGTTCGGGTTTTGAAAGAATGGTGAAAAGTGATGAAATTTCGTCTAAGTATAAAATTTGCTGGGCTTGCGACATCTTCGTTCGCATTTGCGAACTCAGGTCTGGAGGCCAGCTTTCGCATTTGCGGCCTTTCCATCGCATTTGCGATGGCCAACCTTCGCATTTGCGAGCCCCTTGTAGCATTTGCGAACACAGAAGGAGGAGGGGACTATCGCATTTGTGAACATCCCTGTCGCATTTGCGGCATATACAGGGCCTCCATTTTTCTCGCATTTGCAAGTCTCGCATTTGAGAGAAATCTGTCGCAATTCGAAACCTATCCAAAACTCACTTGAGCCCTCGGGGCTCCAAACCTATCCAAAACTCACTTGAGCCCTCGGGGCTCCAAACCAAACATGCACACAACCTCAAAAACATCCTACGGACTTACTCGTACAATCAAATCACCAAAATAACATTATTTACATAGAATCATGCCTCAAAACACATGATTTTCATTTCAAACTTCATAAACTTACAACTTTAGATATTTAGGTCCGACACACGACAAATGACATCCGATTTCGACCAAACTTTACAGAAAGCTCTTAACACATATTTAAGACTTGTACCGGGCGTCGAAACCAAAATACAAGCCCGATACCATAGTCTTGCATTCAATTTCTATTTCCATTTTCCTTAATAATTTCAGAAAAATAATTTAATAGAAAAATTCTTTCCTCGGGCTCTTTACCTCGAAATTCGACTCCGGGCATATGCCCGAGTCCCATATTTTTCTACAGACCTTCTGGGACTGCCCAACCTCGAGTCCGGGTCCGTTTGCCCAAAATGTTGACCAAAGTCAACTTTAATCATATTAATATCAAAATTCTTCAAATTTTTCACAGAATTCACATATTTCAACGTAAGAGCTTTCCGGCTACACGCTCGGACTATGCACGCAAATCGAGACAAGTAAAAATACGGTTTTAAAGGCCTCGAAAGCACGGAACGAGTGAGGAAACAGGTGATGACCCTTTGGGTCATCACATCCTCCACCTCTAAAATAACCGTTCGTCCTCGAATGGACAAAAGAAAGAAGTACCTAAGTAGGGGAACAAATATGGATAACGGCTCCACATATCAGACTCAGACTCCCAGGTCGAGGCCTTAGGGGGATGACCTCTCCACTGAACACGAATAGAGGGAAAACTCGTAGATCTCAACTGACGAACCTGCCGTTCTGGAATAGCTACCGGCTCCTCCTCATAAGATAAATCCTTGTCCAACTGCACAGTGCTGAAGTCTAACACATGGGTAGGATCGCCGTGATATCTCCGAAGCATAGACACATGAAAAACTTGATGCACGACTGATAAGCTAGGTGGCAATGCAAGTCTATAAGCCACCACTCCTAATCGATCAAGAATCTCAAATGGACCAATATACCTAGGGCTGAGCATGCCCTTATTTCCGAACCTCATCACGCCCTTCATAGGCGATGCCCGGAGCAATACCCGCTCAGCAACCATAAAAGCCACATCTTGAACCTTACGGTCCATATAACTCTTTTACCGTGACTGAGCCAAACAAAGCCTGTCCTGAATGATCTTGACCTTATCCAAGGCCTCCTAAACTAAATCTATACACAATAACCGACCCGGCTCAAACCATCCGATTGGAGACCGATATCACCTACCATACAACACCACATACGGAGCCATCTGAATGCTGGACTAGTAGCTGTTGTTGTAGGCAAACTCTGCTAAAGGAAAAAATTTGTCCTACGAGCCTCCAAAATCAATGACACAAGCTCGTAGCATATCCTCCAAAATCTGTATTGTCTGGTCGGAATGACCGTCCGTATGAGGATGGAATGCTATGCTCAACTGGACCTGGGTGCCCAACACTTGCTGAACCGCTCTCCAAAAGCACGAGGTAAACTGCGTACCCTGATCTGAAATGATGGATACCGGTACACCATGAAGGCGGGCAATCTCCCGGATATAAATCTCAGCTAAACTCTCGGATGAATAGGAGACTACCACTGGAATGAAATGAGCTGACTTGGTCAACCAATCCATAATGACCCAGATAGCATCAAACTTCTTCCGAGTCAACGGAAGTCCAGTAACGAAATCCATGGTAATCCTCTCCCACTTCCACTCGGGAAGCTTAATCCTCTAAAATAAACCACCGGGCCTCTGATGCTCATACTTGACCTGCTGATAGTTCAAGTACCGAGCCACATATGCAACAATATCTTTCTTCATCTTACGCCACCAATAATGCTGCCACAAGTCCTGGTACATCTTCGCAGCGCCCGGGTGAATAGAATACCGAGAACTATAGGCCTCCGCTAAGATCAACTCTCGAATCCCATCGACGTTGGGCACGCAAACTCGCCCCTAAAACCTAAAAACAAGATCATCATCTAAGGTCACCTTTGTGGAACCTCCACGCTACACCGTGTCTCTCAGGACACATAAATGGGGATCATCAAACTGCCGATCACGGATACGCTCCAATAATAAAGAACGAGCGACCGTGCAAGCTAACACTCTGCTAGGCTCAGAAATGTCCAACCTTACAAACCGATTGGCCAAGGCCTGAATATCCAAAGCAAGCGGTCTCTGGCTGACCGGAACATAAGCAAGACTACCCATGCTAGCGGACTTCCTACTCAATGTATCAGCCACCACATTGGCTCTCCCCAGGTGGTACAAGATAGTAACATCATAATCCTTCAATAGCTCCAACCACTTCCGCTGCCTCAAGTTCAACTCCTTTTGCTTGAACAAGTATTGCAGACTCTTGTGATCAGTGTACACCTCACACATCACACCATATAATTAATGCCTCCAAATCTTCAAAGCATGAACAATGCTGCCAACTCTAGATCATGAACCGGATAATTCTTCTCGTGATTCTCCAATTGCCTTGAAGCATAAGCAATGACTCTGCCATCTTGCATCAATACCGCACCAAGACCAATATGGGAGGCATCACACTAAACTGTATAGGGTCCTGAGCCTGTGGGCAAAACCAATATCGGTGCTGTAGTTAGAGCTGTATTGAGCTTCTGAAAGCTATCCTCACACTCATCTGACCATCTGAACTGGGCACCCTTCTGGGTCAATCTGGTCATCAGAGCTGCTATGGATGAAAATCCCTCCACGAACCGGCAGTAATAACCTGCTAACACTAAAAAACTTCGAATCTCAGTAGCTGATGCTGGTTGAGGCCAGTTCTTGACTGCCTTAATTTTCTTCGGGTCAACATGAATACCATGTGTTGATACAACATGACCCAAAAATGCAACCAAACTCAACCTGAACTCACACTTCGAGAACTTAGCATAGAACTGACTATCCTTCAAAGTCTGAAGAACCACTCTGAGGTGTTGCTCGTGCTCTTCCTGGCTGCGGGAGCACACCAGAATATCATCAATAAAGAGTATCACGAACAAGTCCGTGTAAGGTCTAAACACTCGGTTCATCAACTCTATAAATGCTGCTAGGGCATTGGTCAACCCAAATGACATGACCAAATTCATAATGCCCGTACCGAGTGTGGAATGCTGTCTTAGGGACATCAGACGCCCTAATCCTTAGCTGATGGTAGCCAGATCTCAAGTCTATATTTGAAAACACCTTTGCACCCTGAAGCTAGTCAAACAAATCATCAATCCTTGGCAGGGGATACTTGTTCTTTATCGTCACTTTGTTCAATTGAAGGTAATCAATGCACATCCTCATCGATCCATCCTTTTTCTTCACAAATAACACCGGCGCACCCTAAGGAGAAACACTACGTCTGATAAAACCCTTCTCTAGCAAATCTTGCAACTGGTCCTTTAACTCATTCAACTCTAGCAGGGCCATGCGATACGGCAAAATGGAAATGGGCTGCATGCCTGGAGCTAGATCAATACAAAAATCAATATCCCTGTCGGGCGGCATACCCGACAGGTCTGAAGGGAAAACCTCGGGGAACTCCCGAACAATAGGAACATAGTCAATAGAAGGAAACTCTATGCTGGAATCGCGAACATATGCCAGATAAGCTAGACACCCCTTCTCGACCATACGTCGATCCTTCACATATGAAACAACATTGCGGGTGGCATGTCCTGCGGTCCCTCTTCACTCCAATCGAGGCAAATCTGGCAAATCCAAGGTCACAGTCTTAGCGTGAAAATCCAAGATAGCATGATACGGGGACAACCAATCCATCCCTAATATAATGTCAAAATCCACCATGTATAAGAGCAATAAATCAACACGGGTCTCAAGACCCTCAAACGCTACCATACAGGAACGATGAACTCGGTCGACCACAATAGAATCACCCACTGGTGTTGATATATAAACAGGAATACATAAAGCATCACTAGGCATAACTAGGTAGGGTGCAAAATTGGACGACACATACGAATAAGTAGGCCCAGGGTAAAATAGCATTGAAGCATCTCTAACACAAATCAGAATTGTACCTGTAATGACTGCATCTGATGACTCAGCCTCTGGCCTGGTTGGAAGAGCATAACACCGGGGCTGGGCCCCACCTCCCTGAACTGCCTCTCTAGGACGGCCGGCTGCTGGCTGGCCCCCACTCTTGGCGGCCTGAGCTCCACCTCTATGACCTCTACCTCCACCTATAGCACCTCTACCCCCGCCTATAGCTGGCTATGGAGCATCTGGTGCCTGAATCATAGGACGGGGACCCTGCTGTTGCGAACTACTCGGTGCTCGAGGGAAAAATCTGGCAATGTGACCTAGATCACCACAAGTGTAGCAAGACATAGGTTGCTGCAGCTGAGCACCCCTCAACCTCGGGCAAGCCCTCCTGATGTGACCATACTCACCACACACATAACATCCACACGAATGTTGTAGCTGAGGAAACTGAGGCTGGCCCTGGCGGCCTGAATGACCACCTCAAAAACTCTAAAGTGATGATGTACTCATGGGAGCTGGTGGTGCACTGTAAGGCTTCTGATCAGAATAATATGAGATACCTGGAGAGCTGACTGAAAGGGCCTAGGAGGCTAACCCCTATCATAAGAATCCCTTCATCCAGATGAGGCACCACCGAATTGACCTGAGTGACGGGGTCTCTTGTCTTCCCTATGACCCCCCCATGGCAGAAGCATCTCGATCCTTCGTGCCACATTGACCGCCTCCTGAAAGGTAATGTCACTACTCGCCTCTCTGGCGATCTGAAGACGAATAGGCTGAATCAAACCATCAATGAATCTCCTCACCCTCTCCATCTCAGTGGGGAGTATGACGAGGGCATGGCGAGCTAGATCGATAATAAACCGGGTCTCATACTGGGTGACCGTCATAGACCCCTACTGGAGGCACTCAAATTACCTCCGGTAAGCATCCCTCTGAGTAACGGGAAGAAACTTATCTAGAAACAACTCCAAAGACTGATCCCAAGTCAAAGGCGGTGACCCTACTGGTCTGGCTAAACAGTAATCCCTCCACCAAGTCTTGGCAGATCCAGATAGACGAAAAACTGCAAAATCAACTCTATTGGACTCCACAATGCCCATGTTCCGAAGAACCTCGTGGCAGCTATATAAAAAATCTTGGGGGTCCTCAGAAGAAGCTCCGTTGAATGTGGCAGTGAAGAGCTTGGTGAACCTGTCCAGCCTTCACAAAGCATTTGCGGACATAGCCGCTCCATCACTGACCTGTGCAACTACCCCAGGCTGAACTACCACAGCTATCTGAACCGGTGGAATCTGAGTCTAAGGAGCTATCTACTCCGGAGTACGTATAACAGGAGTCTGGGCCCCTCCTCTAGCCTGAGAAGTGGCTGGTGCTATATGAAGCAATCCTGCTCGGGTGACACTCTCCATGAGGCCAACCAACCGGACCAAGACGTCCTGATGAACTGGGGTAGCAATAAACCTCTCCAAGACCTAAGCTGGGTCCATCGGAATTGTCTAGGCTGGGGCCGGAACCTCCTCGTCAAGGCCAACTTGAGGGTCTGCCACTGGTGTTGCTACTGGTGGCTGGGCCCTGCCCTTGCCTCGGCCCCTAGCATGGCCATGTCCTCAGCCCCTAGCGAGAGCTGACTGGGGCTTGGACTGCTGATCGGTGGATGAGGAAGCGCGTGTTCTCGCCATCTGTGAAAGAACAGAGTAGAAATTCAATCAGCACTGAGAAACCAAATCGCACGACAAGAAAGAACAAATGAGAGGTTTTTCCTAACTCAATAGACTCTGGGAAACAAGTACAGACGTCGTCACACCTACCCCTCAGATTCTACTATGTTTGTCCGTGAGTTGTAAGACCTATGTAACCTAGTGCTCTGATACCAACTTGTCACGACCCGGATTTCCCATCATCGGGGATCGTGATGGCGCCTACTCGTGGTAGCTAGGCAAGACAACTCAATTACCTTTCCCCTTGATAAACAATTATTTCAACAGTTTATAGCATCAATAAAGAACATGAAATTTAATAAGAACAATAGCAAAAATCTGATTTATAAACATGAATCAAAACGCGGAATAGTCAATAATATCCTCTGCCCAAGATTTGGTGTCACAGTACTCACGAATTACTAAGAATATACTAAATACAATGGCCTAAAATAAATATGTAAGTTGTCCGTCTTGAAAACAATGAGGCAACAGTCTAAATGAGAACATAAAGAAGAGACGCCGGGCCTGCGGACGCCTGCAAGGCTACCTCAGTCTCGTGAAAATGAAAACCTGCTCCCGCACTAATGCTGCTGCTGCTCCTCAAAACCTGGACATGTAAAAAAATGCACAGAAGTGTAGCATCAGCACAACTGACCCCATGTGCTGGTAAGTGTCTAGCCTAACCCCAGCGAAGTAGTGACGAGGCTAGAGTGGACACCACATAAACCCATGCAGTTATAAATTTACAGCGGCATATCGAACCTGTGTAGTTACCATTGTTGTGGCGCGCAACCCGATCCGCAAATACCACTATTGCGGGCAACCTGACCCAAGTCATTTATCATTTATCAATGCTTCAGCGCACAACCCGATCCTCAATATCATTCGTTGCGGCGCGCAACCCGCTCCTCAATGTCATTGTTGCGGCATGCAACCCGCTCCTCAATATCATTTAACACTCTGGTTCCCCAAACAACAGTCACAATTAAGGGACATAAATATAAGCAAATATTTGACAAAAATCCCGGCAAGGGAAAGAATCCAACAAGTTCAACCAAACGTCCCGGCAAGGGAATAATCAACAACGCTTTCTTTTTCTTACTTTTCTTATCTTATAATTCACTCTACCATTTTGAGCCAATGCTCCAAAGAATCCAGTCATTTCATATACTTTCAATATTCGTACCACAATTCGAGACAATGCTCCCAGGAATCAAATAATCATTTTACCATTCACATGTTATTCACAACATATAGAAATTCTCCAATAAATACTGAGTTCACAACCAAGTCATGGTAATCACATTATAAGGACTCACGGTCATGCTAGACACCGATGTATAAATACTCGTCACCATGCCTATACATCGTACTCAATCACATAGCATTTAGCAACAAGACTCAACTCCTATTCCCTCAAGCTAGGGTTAAACCAAACATTTACCTCAAAGCCTTGAAATCTACTTAATCCTCAACTATCACTTTACCTCGCGGTTCCACCTCCAATTCGCTCGAATCTAATCACAAATTGTTCAATTACTTTAATAAACACTATATGAATCAATTTGAATTCATAAAAGTGATTTTCCCAAGTGTTTCCCAAAAATTCCAAAAATGCCCCTGAGCCCACGTGGTCAAAACCTGTGGTTCGAACCAAAACCCGGTTACCCATTCCCCCAAGAACTCAAATATGTAATTTGTTTTCAAATCGGACCTCAAATCGAGGTCCAACTCCCCAATTCATAGAAAACCTAGGTTCTACACAAAAACCCCAATTTCACCCATGAGAATCCTTGATTTCAAGTGGAAAACATGTTTAATGATGTTAAAGATTGAAAGAATCGAGTAAAAATCAACTTACAAGTGTTTTGGGATGAAGTTTGCTCTTGAAAAATCGCCTATGGTGTTTGGGTTTTGAAAGAATGGTGAAAAATGATGAAATTTCGTCTAAGTATAAAATTTGCTGGGCTGCGGATATGGGAAATGCGAACATTGGTTCGCATTTGCGAACAATGCAGGCCTGGGAGTTGCGACATCTTCATTCGCATTTGCGAACTCAGGTCTGGAGGCCAGCTTTCGCATTTGCGATGGCCAACCTTCGCATTTGCGAGCCCCTTGTCGCATTTGCAAACACAGAATGGGGATGGGACTATCGCATTTGCGAACATCCCTATCGTATTTGTGACATATACAGGGCCTCCATTTTTCTCGCATTTGCGATGGGTGATCCGCAATTGCGAGTCTCGCATTTGCGAGAAATCTGTCGCAATTGCGAGAATACCAGACCTGACCTGCAATTTTTTTTCAAAGTTCAAAATGCAACTCGACACCTATCCAAAATTCACCCGAGCCCTCGGGGATCCAAACCAAACTTGCACACAACCTCAAAAATATCCTACGAACTTACTCGTGCGATCAAATCACCAGAACAACATCATTTACATAGAATCAAGCCTTAAAACACATGATTTTCATTTCAAACTTCATAAACTTCAAACTTTAGATATTTAGTCCGAAACACATCAAATGACGTCCGATTTCGACCAAACTTTACAAAAAGCGCTTAACACATATTTAAGACTTGTACCGGGCGTCGGAACCAAAATACGAGCCCGATACCATAGTCTTTTATTCAATTTCCTTTTCCATTTTCCTTAATAATTTCAGAAAAACGATTTAACAGAAAAATTCTTTCCTCAGGCTCTAGACCTCCGAATTCGACTCTGGGCACATGCCCGAGTCCCATATTTTTCTACGGACCTTGCGAGACCATCCAACCTCGGGTCTGGGTCCGTTTGCCCAAAATGTTGACCAATGTCAACTTTAATAATATTAATATCAAAATTCTTCAAATTTTTCACAGAATTCACATATTTCAACATAAGGGCTTTCCGGCTACGTGCCCGGACTACACATACAAATCGAGACAAGTAAAAATGAGGTTTTCAAGGCCTCGAAAGCATGCAATGAGTGAGGAAACAGGTGATGAACCTTTAGGGCGTCACATAAACCAAGAAAGCATATAGTTTAGCATGTCTTGCACATACTGTTTAAGGTCTAATTAAAACTTAAATATTTGAGTCAGACTGATTTATTACATAATTCAGATAAGAAGCCCGAATCAGGCCCAAATACAAAGGCTCACACACACTGATTTGTAGCTAATAACACTTGATTCTGTTTATAAATTTATCCTATGATTTGCCTATGTGCTAGACGAAAACCTATGGGCATGATATCTACTGATTTCATAAAAAAAAATATGAGCTAATTACATACTGATTTAAGAGAATGTTGTCAATTATTAAGGAAAGGCAAATTTTAAAAGAGTAAAAGTGCTGCCATTGGTAATACATTATTACCGCTAGTTCTAGACTTATAAGCGAGTTAGGTGATTCAGATTCGATTAATTCCTATAGGCATGCTTTCTATGTGTTTGTCAAATTTAGAACACATTTACAAACATAGAAAAATGCAGAGAACCCTATAGGCATGAAATCTAAATGCTAGATTTTATATGAACATGGAATCTGATTGTATTTGGTTATTAAGACCTATAAACACGTTTGCTTAGTCAAAAGTGAAGATGCAAGAATCAGAAAGGACCTATGGGCATATTTTCTACATGCATGTGCATTCTATAGACATGGTATCTATATATGCATAAATTAGAAATTCCTATAGACATGGTACCTATATGACAATGCTGAAATTAGAAATCCTATAGACATGGTACCTATATGAGAATGCTGAAATTAGAAATCATATAGACATGGTATCTATATGAGAATGCTAAAATTAGAAATCCTATAGACATGGTATCTATATGAGAATGCTGAAATTGGAAATTCCTATAGGCATGTTATCTACCCATTTTTGCATACATGGTTACCCCTCTCTTTTCACTAGCCATCCCCAAGAGTTTTATTACAAAGTTATTACAGCCCAGAAGAGAATAAAGAAAAAATACATCAGAAATTAAAAGTACAACCAGGAAGAGCCTGATTCAGACTTCTTGCCTGAAGTATGAAGTAAACCAACTCCAAAGATCGGATTTCAAAGCCTTTCTCCCATTTTGGGGTGTGCCAAAGTTCCCTAAGAGTCTCACATGAACTCTGGGCAGTGCTTACATCCCAAATGCATTACCAGATTAAGACATTGTGTAGTATGGAAAAGCCAACCCTCAAGTGTCTAGGTTTAGAGAGAACTCAAGGTCCCTAGGCAAGGCCTATAGTAGGTGGGTAGAACTTAGGAACTAAGAGAGAGTGTAAGTGCAAGATTCTGAAAGGTGAAAGGGAAAGGGAAACAATTCACATTAATACATACAGGGGTATAGGGAATGAGGGAATTTTGCAAGAGGAAAAGAAAACAGGCTGATGGGCACACCCAGCAATGGCATATGTTGGCACACCCTCCGGCATGTTCATATAGAGGTTAAGACCCCCATTGGTTCAAACCTAATTCATGGGAAACAACTCTCATTGCCATGCCTTTAGCCACAAGTCACTAATACATAAGGGTAATAGGGTGGTGGCAAGGATTCACAACAGAAATAGGTAGAAAGATATGAGCATATTTAATTTAAATGTTAAACTCTACAGAAATAGCACAATGGACATGGATACGAAAGTTGTAAGTAAACACATTGTGGTGATGCTGAAACATAAATTAGGACATAGCAGTTTCAATGGAAACAAACAAGAGAAAGTGCAGTAGTCTTGTAAAAGCCACATAATAGACAAGAAGAAAGTGCTAATAGAAGAGATTGTGAATTTAGTGGTGAAGGATTGTTAATCATGTGTGCTGTGTGTTAAAGAGTCGTGTATATATAGTGTAAAATCATGAGGGAATAAGGTAAGAAAATAGTTGAAGAACTGATTGTCAATCAATTACACAAGACTCACTTTAATTAAGGGATTCGAATTCAAACGGGTATAAACCAATTAAGGAAAGAAATTAATCAAACACTTTGTACACAACATGCAATTAATGACAAATACATAAAAAAGCTATTTAAGGACCGGGTTTTGAAATACACGGTTTGTGCAAATAAGGTAAAAAGATCAATTGACAAACAGTAAATCAAAAAGGTCTGAGATTTTGTATGAATGAACTAATTCAGAAAGATGGGAAAGGTTTTTAACTTAATGGAAATCAACAAATAATCAATTAGACCTATTTAAAAGGAATTCTGAATCAATCACAAGTTTGAAAACCTCTTTTAAAGGAAGGTTCATCACATATAAAGAGCACACAAACACGTTGAGTTGAGAATGATCCAATTTATACATAGATCAGTTGGTGTAAAATAGGTTTTTATCTTTAAAAAGGAAAATGATCCAATTGAGCCGGGTTGATCTGTATTATTAAGGATGATATTGAATCTAACAGAGGTGAACCCATGTTTTGCTGTTAATTTTATAAGTGAACGCAAGTGTTTCTACACATGCATTGAATGAGGGGCAGTTTCCTTTATGCTTATTTCCAGTTGTATTATGTCATAAAAGCATATTTTCTACTGTGGGGAGTTCATCATAGCCGAGTCTATCGGAAACACCTCTCTATCTTCTCAAGGTAGGAGCAAGGCTGCATATACTTTACCTTTCTCATACCCCATTTGTGGGATTACACTAGGTTTGTTGTTGTTGTTGTGGATTTCAGCATAATTGCACAAAGTATGTCCAGTTATCTATTGGTTTTCAAGGGTTGTGTAAATTATAGTGCTATATAAGTTAGTGAAATATAGTACATGAAGATCATTGTTCATATTTAACCAAGTAGCGATCTTTCAGCCGGTGCCAAATGTAAATAAAGTGGTAATATTCCAGCCATGCAAGATGTAAACAAAGTGGTGACTTTTAGCCGATGCAAGATGTAAATGAAGTGGCGATCTTTCAACCATATAGGATGTAAATAGGGTGGTGATATATCGGCCATGCACATGTAAATAGGGTGGCGATATTTCAGCCATACAGATGGAAGTAGAGCTTAACCTCCGAGGCAGAATCATAGCCTTATGCAATTCAGGAATATAGATCGAGGTAGAGCTTAACATCGGAAGGCAAAATTGTAGCCTTATGCAATGCAGGAATACAGATGGAGGTAGAGCTTAACCTCGAAAGGAAGAATGGTAGCCTTATGCAATGCAAGAATGCAGATGGAAACAGAGCTTAGTCTCGTAAGGAAGAATGTTAGCCTTATGCAATGCAGGTATGCAGATGGAGGTAGAGCTTAACCTCTGAAGGCAAAAATATAGCCTTATGCAATACAGGAATGTAGATGGAGACACTGCTTAGTCTCAGAAGGAAGAATGGTAGCCTTATGTAATGCAAGAATGTAGATAGAGACATTACTTAGTTTCGAAAGGTAGAATGATAGCCTTATGCAATGTAGGAATGCAGATGGAGATAGTGCTTAGTATCGAAAGGCAAAATGGTAGACTTATGCAGGAATACAGATGGAGACAGAGCTTAGTCTCGGAAGGCAGAATGATAGCCTTATGCAAGAGATAAAAGGACAATAGTAATAAAATTTCTTTGCTGATAGGTGATAGCTGATTAGGATATTGGGGCTGCTGGGGATATTGTGTGCGGATAGAAACCGTGAGGAGGTATGACGATTCTGAGAGTTGTATTCCTGAACAGTATGAGTGCATACATATATTCGATGATTTTGTAGCATGAGTGCCTGCATCCAAAGGAAAATCGCGAGTTTTGAAAAGGGGAAAGGTTAGTTCGTATCCCCGATGACTTTGCTTGACCTGCTTGACTCTATTTCGGTGATACTGTACGTATCATTGGGGTAGAATTGATGAATAAAGAAATTTTTGAAACAAACATATATGATTTAGTAAAAATATAATATAATACATAATCGAGAATAGTTTTCTTCAGATGAACCGACGACTGTGACGTGGTTTAAGAGATTACAATTTCTCTCGCTTCAGAATTTTGAGGGTCCTTCTAAAATTCTACCCCAGTTTACTGGGCTACTGCTTCTGAAAGTTGCTTGCGATAATCGACTGAAATTGCTTTGGAATTTTAAGGGTCATCTTTCAAAAGTCTACCCTAGTTTCCAATTGCGAGGGGAAATAAAAATTTTATTGAATTGTGACTGAACCCATTAGGCTGCCTTCGTATGCCCTCTTAAATGGGAATTGGGCCAGAAGTAGTTCAAATTACATAATGTAGGAAAATCATGAAAATTATACATAGTAACGCTTGACTGCATCTGAATTGATTGGTTTTGGCCAAACTTCTTCGTCCATTTCTACAAGTATAAGGGCTCCTCCTGTCAGAACCCGATGAACCATGTATAGGCCCTGCCAATTGGGAGAGAATTTTCCTTTGGCTTTATATGGATTCGGGAAAATTTTCTTTAACACCAGTTGCCCTGGTGTGAGCTGTCTTGGTTTGACTCTTTTGTTGAAGGCTTTGGACATTTTGTTCTAATAAAGCTGATCATGAAAAACTGTATTCGCTTTCTTTCCATCTATAAGAGCCAGCTGCTCGTAACGACTTCTCACCCATTCTGTGTCGTCGAGCTCAGCTTCTTGTATGATTCTTAAGGAAGGAATTTCTACTTCGGCGAGAATGACAGCTTCTGTACCATAAACTAGCATGTATGGAGTTGCCCCAGTTTATCTGTGAACTGTGGTACGGTACCCCAATAAAGCAAATGATAGCTTCTCGTGCCACTGTTTATGCTTATCTATCATTTTCGTCAATATCTTCTTGATGTTTTTGTTGGCGGCTTTTATGGCTCATTTATCTGAGGTCTGTAGGCTGTAGAATTCTTGTGTTTGATATTGAAGGTTTCACATATAGCTTTCATTAAGTCACTGTCGAGGTTGCAGCCTTTATTAGTAATGATTGACTCCGGGATCCCGAACCGACAAACAATACAACCGCGGACAAAGTCTAACATGCCCTTCTTAGTCGCTGCTTTGTAGGATGCTGCTTCAACCCATTTGGTAAAATAATCAATTGCCACTAGGATGAATCTGTGCCCACTAGAAGCGGCGGGTTCGATTTGTCCAATAACATCCATTCCCCAAGTGGCAAACAACCATGGTGAGCTTGTTACGTTAAGCTAATTTGGAGCTACCTTTATCATGTCTTCATGTACCTGACAGCGGTGACATTTTTGGACGTACTAGATGCAGTCTTTTTCCATGGTCATCCAAAAATAACCAGCTCGGAGGATCTTCTTTGCTAAGATAAAATCGTTCATATGTGGACCACAGGTCCCGGCATGAATTTCCTCTAGTAGCTTAGATGCTTCCTTTGCATCGACACACCTTAGTAATCCCACATCCAGAGTCCTCCTATATAGTATTCCTTCGCTGTGAAAGAAATATTTGGATAATCTTCGAAGTGTGCGCTTTTGAGTATCATTTGCAAGCTTTGGGTACTCTCCTTTTGCAAAATATTCTTTGATGTCATGAAAACAAGGCTTTCCATCTACTTCCTCTTGGACATGAGCACAGTAGGCTGGCTGATCATGGATCTTCACTAGAATATGATAAATGAAGTTTATATTTGGATGTTGTATCATGGACGATAGGGTAGCCAATGCATCGGCAAACTCATTCTGGATTCTATGAATATGCTGGAACTCTATCTTTGTGAACCTCTTTCCCAACTCCTGCACCTGGTGCAGATAAATGAGTATCTTGGAATTCTTGGTTGCTCATTCTCTTCGTACCTTATGTATGAGTAGGCCTGAGTCTCCAATTACTAGCAACTCTTGGATGTTCATGTCAATGGCCATCTTAAGCCCTAAGATGCAGGTTTCATACTCAGCCATGCTGTTAGTGTGTGAGAACCTGAGTTTGGCAGACACTGGATAATGATGACCGATTTTCGACACTAGGGCTGCTCCTATGCCGACTCCATTGAAATTTGCTGCTCCATTGAAAAACATTCTCCACCCGTCGTAGGATTCTGCAATGTCTTCTCTTGTGAATGATACCTCTTCATCAGGAAATAACGTCTTTAGGGGTTAATATTCTCCATCTACGAGGTTTTTGGCCAGGTGTTCTGCTAGTGTCTATACTTTAATTGATTTTTAGTCACGTACACAATGTCGAATTCACTCAAAAGGATTTTCCACTTGGCTAGCTTGCCAGTGGGCATAGGCTTCTAAAAGATGTACTTCAAAGGATACATCCTTGGTATGAGATATGCAGTATAGGCACAGAAGTAGTGCCTCAGCTTCTGAGCCACCCAAGTTAAAGCACAATAGGTGCGTTCTAACAGAGAATACCGGGCCTCGTACCGAGTGAATTTCTTACTGAGATAATAAATGGCTTGTTCCTTCTTTCGCCTTTCATCATGCTGCCCTAGGACACAACTGAAGGCGCCATCTAACACTACGATGTAGAGTAGAAAAGATCTACCTAGCTCAGGCGGGACTAAGACTGGTGGTGTTGATAAGTATTCCTTGATTCCTTTGAAAGCTTTGTGGCATTCATCGGTCCATTTGGTGGAGGCATACTTCTTCAATATCTTGTAGAGGCTCATAGATAACTGTAGATTATGCAATAAACCGGCTGATGTAGTTAAGTCTCCCCAAGAAACTCATTACATCATTCTTGCTCCTTGGCAGTGGCAATTCTTAAATGTCTTTGATCTTCGATGGATCCAATTCTATTCCCCGATGACTCACAATGAATCCAAGGAATTTTCCAGTTGGAACCCTGAATGCATATTTTGCGGTATTCACTTTCAGGTTGTATCTTCTCAGTCTGTTGAAAAACTTCCTCAGATCCTCCATGTTGTCAATCACTTTCTTGGACTTTATGATGACATCATCCATATATACTTCGATCTCCTTGTGTATCATATCATGAAAAATGGTAGTCATGGCCCTCATGTAGGTGGCCCCTGCATTCTTTAACCCAAATGACATCATCTTGTAGCAGTACATTCCCAAATGGCGTAATGAAATCCGTTTTCTCAACATCTTCTTTATCCATCCATATCTGATGATACCCCACGAAACAATCTACGGATGATTGCAACTCGTGCTTGGCATATTTGTCAATCAGGATGTGTATGTTTGGCAATGGAAATTCATCTTTTGGACTGTCCCGATTGAGATCCAGGTAGTCGATGCAGACTCTGACCTTCCCATCCTTCTTTGGTACTAGTGCAATGTTAGCTAACTACGTTGGGTATTCCACTACCCTGAGAACTTGGGCTTTCACCTGCTTAGTGACTTCTTCCTTGATCTATAGTCTCATATCAGGCTTAAACTTTCTGAGCCTTTGCTTTACCGACGGACAGGTTGGATCGGTTGGCAATTTGTAAGCCATAATAGATGTACTCAGACCATTCATGTCATCATACAACCATGCAAATATACCCTCATATTTTTTGCGACCAAAAACACTCACGCAAGTGCGCATGATCATCAAGTAATAGAGTAGCGAGTAGAGTATCGTTCCCACGAAGACTTGTCATTAATTGTTGACTAATTTTAACTCAATTAACTTATCTATCCAAGAAGTATTCCACAAAATAGAGATATCACTAATTTACTACCTAAATTGTGAAGCAATAATGTAACTAAAATAATTAACCAAACAACCAGCAAAATTTCGAGTAACAAGCAATAAGAGATGATATTCCAGGGTCACGGGCTAATTGAAACTCGTCCTGCAATATGTAAAAATCACAATTAGAGCCCATTTTTAATCAATTCACCACATTATGACATCGGAACATAATCAAGCGGGAGCATAAACAAAATGCTAAATCACCCATATTCAACCTATTATCAACACCCCGCACTTAATTCATTGCTAGTCCTCGAGCAATCACACTATACTTTATAGAGGTTCGTTTACTCAACCATTTCCCCTAATGCATTACACCTAGAACAGATTACAAACATTACACCTAGCAGTGACAATCCTAGCCTCATAAGTCAACTCTCACGTGCCATGCAATATTCATACTTCCTTAAAGTACTCTACACAGAGGTCGAGACTTGCCTTTCCTTCACGAATCACATGGCCTCACAATCACAACAAAAATATATAGATTCAATCCAAACAATCGAATTTCTTGCTTACATATGTGAAAGAAAAATCACTCACGCTTACAAAGGAAGTCACATGCATATACTCGGTACCATAATCTTTCTCGTAATGTAAATCTCTACTAATGTAGGCTCACTTGGTCTAAAATAAATTAGGACTTTTTCATGGTTGCAATGTGGGCTAAGGTACGGGTAGGATATATTTAGGCATAGTGACTAACACTCCTAAGCACTTTAACATATCACGTGATCAATTTGAGCGCAAATTTTTCAATCCCAACTTCAATTTCACAACTAAAATCACTTCCAAAAATGTTCCCTCTTTCTTTAAGAACTATTTTAATTTATACCCCGCTGGCAAGAACAAGACAATAATTTATTCACCTATATTTTCCTTCTTCTTTTTTTTCTTTCCTTTGGATTTTTATTCGTTTTGTTTTTCAATTTTCGCTAGTGGTGTATTATTTTACAAATATAAGTGCACCTATCTTTCTTTCACTGGTTCCACTCAAAACCCACCCCTCACTTATTTCCTTCTTACTTAGCGCTCATATAATTAAAGTGCTTTAATAGGCAAAAGGATCAAAGATATCAATTAAGAACAAAAAGGATATAGGCTTGTAATGTGGGTGCCAAACAAAAGTCTATATGCTCAAAAGGGTTAACTAAGGATGAACTTCATTTGTGATAAGCAATTAAGCTATAAAAGATCAAAGAGAGCCTAAAATCATCTTTCAAACCGAGCATAACCTTAAATTTTGCTTCAAATCACATACTGGGCAAGTTCTAGACACAAATACACAATCATGGACTACACAAAATCACACCACACAAGGCACATGACTCGTTTCATATCAGCCCATCAAGATGCTCCATTTCGAGCATTCAATTCAATCAAATATACAGATTAAGGCACTTTAGTGAGATTCAACAAATAAGACTAAGCGTTACACTCTAGGGTCTATTGTGTTCCTGTGTGTCAACGCTATGGGTTCTCTTTTGAATTTTCTAGCTCGTAGCCCATTAACCTAATCTACAAATAAAAAAAATAAAAAACTACCTACACCCGGTTCAAGTTAAACCCTTGGAAAAGAACCGTGGTATAAAGAAAAACCAAGGGGGAGTTGCTACACTACCTAAGAAAAAATAAAAAAATCTTTTTGGTGTTTTTTCTAGACTAACTTCCCTTAACAAAATTGTCC
>MU740695.1:45912-57821 GCA_026770625.1 Nicotiana glauca
TTTTTTCTTTTTTTTTTTTTTTTTTTTTTTTTTTTTTTTAAAAATATTTTTTACTTTTATTTTCGACTCAGTCCTTAAGAACCCCGCCGAAAGGGATCCATCGTCGGGAGGAGCCATTTATCAAAATTAAACAAACGACTCCTACTTAATCATCATCAAAACTATCAAGTCAAAATGAAATAAAACAAAACAAACAGTCCATTTATATAACTACATACAACATACAATGAAGGAATCCCCCCACCCCACACTTAAAAATGAAGACATGTCCCCATGGCTTAAAATATAAAATAGTACTGAGGTGAAGGAACTTCCATGAGGGGTCACTCCTGGTCGGAGACGGTGTCTGGGTTGACGTGGCACGGCTGCCCCAACGCTCTCAACCAACCCATGATTTTCTTTTCCGACTTCTCACGTCGGTCAGCTATCGCATCTACCTGAGTGCACAAACCAGCCATCTCCTGCTCCAAGGCGGTAAGACGGGACACCCGGGAGGCTCCTGAAGATGTTGCAGTCCCAGATGGACCTGTAACTGTCACATTTTGCTCCTGAGCCTGTGGTGCAACTTCCATGTTCTCTTTAGCAGCTTCTTCATCATCTGAATCGTCAAAACTACTCCTTTCCGCCTCCGCTACCACTTCCGACTCCTTACCCGTTGTCACCTTATCAGCACGTAACCTGCCCTCTTTTACTTCCAATCCATCCATTGATAGATTTTTGGGCACCGGAGCAGCCCTGCACAGTTGAGTCACTAAGGAAGGGAAAAAGAACCCATACCTTTTGATTTGACTGCGGACGAATATCTCATCATGTATCACCCGGGCCACATCGAAGTTGTAACCATTGACAAAGCATCAGATCAAGGAAGCACGGGCCCATTCACCTCTGTCGTATTGTGTGATGGGATCAAGAGATTGTTGATGAGGTATAACCAGCACTTCCCTTCAAAGGTGAGTGCGGAGGAGTGGAATTTATTCCCTGGCACACAAATTGTCTCAAAAAATCGTGCCAATTTTCCATCATTCATTGGGTGGCGGCCGTACTAATGGAAGTAATCACTAGCATCCGGAGGTGGAGGCAGTTGGTAGGCCGTCCGTATTGGCTCAACGGAAGAAGTCACCGCCCTTCGGCGCACCGTGACTACTCCATTGAGATGCTCCGGTACATTTGCATAAAATTCATACACAACCATAGCATTACCCTCACTGGGCTCATTGTTGAAGGTGTGTAGCGCTCGCTCAATAACTCATCGTACATGTGCGGGCAGTGGCATTGGAGCTGTCCAATGTGAATACCCCCTTCCGGAATTGTCTTTTTCGAGCCTTTTTCGGAAAGCGGTCTTATGCCTTTGCCGAGACAAATTTTGTAGCATCGAAGGTACGTGCATATGCATCCCCTCTTGACCTAGATGAACAAGTCTGACTACTCGATTAGGCCCTTGTGGCACGTCGTTTCCTAGATGGATTCATGATATCTACAAAACGGAACACATTAGCTCATCCCAATCAAAAATTAGTGACTCAATGCAGTTACTCAGACTTCACAAGCATATGTGGTCACAAATTACATAATCATATTCAATGGGGCCTTTCCACAAACACCTTGTGGGCATTAGACCTTCACAACTCCTTTTAACTTGTTAAAACAATAATCTCCCACATGTTCTCACCAAGATCACAAATTGGGGAGGGGGAGGGGGATCCAACCCACACTTATCATTTACCAACACCACAACATATTTCACTAATTTCTCTACATAAAACAAAAGAACAACTACTACAACAATGGTATTTATAAATACAAAAAATCTAAAAAATAAAAAGAGAAAAAGAAGAAAAGAACCTAGGAATCATACCTATAACGGAACATGATTGTGAGTAGAGAAGGAAGACGATGAGGAAGATGGGTAAGCTTGGGGGATGGGAAACTCGTGAGATGGGGGGGGATATTAGGAGTAAGGGTTTGGTGATGTTTGGGGGAAGTAGAAGAGGGGTTGGGAAGTAGAGGGAGAGTTCGATGGGGAGATAGACTGGGGGGGGGGGAGAATTAAAAGCTAATCAAAATAAAAGAAAAAAAATAAAACAAAATGTAACTACTAAAAAAATACGGGCGACAAATTGACAGAACTAGCACGCCCAGGTGCGCGAGCACGCTAGTTTTAGCGCGGTCAGGACAAAACGTAATGGAATTAGCGCGCTCAGATACACGACCGCTTTATTTTTAGCGCGACCTGAAATAGAAACAGAGCAAATTAGCGCGCCCAGATGTGCATCCAGTAGCGCGGGCGCGCACCTGGGGTATTTTTTTCTTCATCTTTTCGCTTGTTTTCCTCTTGTTCGATGGCCTTAGCACTTGCCAATTATCACCTGCATTGGTTCGCACTTCCCAAAACACAAAATAAACAACTAATACTGTCGTTAGGTTGCCTCCCAACCAGCTTACTGTCAAGGCACGACGGTTACAACAATACAATGGGTTGCCTCCCATCAAGCGCCTGATTTAACGTCGCGGCACGACCCAATGCGTTCTCAAGCATCTGTCAAATCCACTAATTTTTTGTGACGCGAAATGTCACCACCCTAGTAATGTTTTATCCTCTGACCATTTACCAAGAAAGTACCAGTTGAACTCATATCCCGTAACTCCACAGTGCCATAAGGCATCACACTCACCAGAACAATAAGGCCTGACCAACGAGATTTAAGCTTTCCGGGAAAAAGCTTCAACCTCGAATTGAATAAAAGAACTTCTTGCCCTGGCTCAAACTCTCGATGGTTGATGTGCTTGTCGTGCCACCTTTTTGTCTTCTCTTTATACAATTTTGCATTTTCAGATGCATGCAACCGAAATTCATCAAGCTCATTGAGTTACAACAACCTTTTCTCGCCGGCTAAGTCCCTATCCATATTCAGCTTTTTAATGGCCCAATAGGCCTTGTGTTCAAGCTCGACGGGCAAGTGACATGCCTTCCCATAAACCAATTTGTACAGAGAAGAACTATGAGAGTTTTGTATGTATTGCTATATGCCGAAAATGCGTCGTCTAGCTTCCCGGCCTAGTCCTTTCTAGTTCTGCTCAATGTTTTCTCAAGAATCTTCTTCACCTCTCTGATTGACACTTCCACTTGACCACTCGCCTGGGGGTGGTAAGCGGTGGACACCTTATGCTTGACTCCATACTTTGCAAGGACATTATTCAGTTTTTTTTGGAAAGTGCGTTCCTCCATCACTGATCAACACTCTTAGAGTTCCAAAGCATGTAAAGATGTGCTTCTTGACATAGCTTACCACAACCTTTGCATCATTAGTGGGAAGAGCAATGGCCTCCGCCCACTAGGAAACATAGTCGCTGCCACCAAGATGTACCTATGACCATTAAATTGTGGAAACGGTCCCATGAAATTGATCCCCCACACATCAAAGAGCTCCACTACCAGAATCTTTTAAAACGGCATCTCGTGCCTCTTTGTGATTGTTCCGTTTTTTTTGGCACCTGTCACACATTTTAATAAAGGCATGTGTATCCTTAAACAATTTTGGCCAATAGAAACCTGATTGTAGAACTTTCTAGGCGGTCCTATCACCACCATGATGACCTTATTATGGTGAGGCGTGATAGTCATGAAGTATGGCATTCATCTCCTCCTCAGTCTCGGCTTGGCGTCTTTCTTCTCAAGTAGATACCTAATAGCTGAATGATCTGTGAAGACGATGACTTTTGTCCTCACTAGATATGACCTGAACTTGTCAAACGCCCACACCACTGCAAGCAACTCTTTTTCAGTAACTATGTAATTCATCCGGGCTGGATTAAGAGTTTTTCTCACATAGTATATGGAGTGAAAGATTTTATTTCTCCTATGCCCCAACACAACTCCCACAGCTATGTTACTTGCATCACATATCAACTCAAAGACCTGCACCCAATCTGGGGCAATGATAATTGCTGCAGTCACTTCTATTCAGCTCCTCAAATGCTTTCAGACAGGTATCATCGAACTTGAAGGGGACATCTTTCTCGAGCAACCTGCACAAGGGAGAGGAAATTTTCGAAAAATCTTTAATGAAATGACGATAAAAACCTTCTTGGCCCAAGAAACTGCGAATGCCTTTGACAGATGTTGGTGGAGGCAATTTTTCAATCGCTTCCACATTTGCCTTGTCCACCTGCCAACCATTTTTAGACACCTTGTACACCAAAACTATACCTTCACTTACCACGAAATGGCACTTCTCCCAGTTTAGCACTAAGTTAGTTTCTTCACACCTAGCAAGCACTTTATCGAGATTCATCAAGTAGTTATCAAAAGAACATCCAAACACAGAAAAATCATCCATGAATACTTCCACAAACCTCTCGACCATGTCATTAAAAATAGCCATCATACACCTTTGAAAAGTCACAGGTGCATTACAAAGACCAAAGGGCATTCTCTTGAACGCATATGTGCCATAGGGGCACGTAAATTTGGTCTTATCTTGGTCCTCCGGCGCTATAGAAATCTTATTATACCCCGAGTAACCATCCAAGAAGCAGTAGTACTCTTGGCCAGCTAATCTATCAAGCATTTGGTCAATAAAGGGGAGGGGGAAATGGTCCTTCCGGGTGGCATTGTTCAATTTTCTATATTCAATGCAAATTCTCCACCCAGTGATAGTCCTTGTGGAGATCAAATCATTATTTTTATTAACTACTATAGTCATTCCCCCTTTCTTGGGTACACATTGAACGGGACTTACCCATTTGCTGTCTGAAATGTGAAATAAAATACTTGCATCAAGCCACTTAATTGCTTCTTTTCTTACCACCTCTTTCATGATTGGATTTAGTCGGCGTTGTTACTCTACATTGGGCTTGTGTCCATCCTCCATGAGGATTTTGTGCATACAAAAGGCTGGACTAATTCCCTTTATGTCATACATCGTCCACCCAATTACTCGCTTGTGCTCACGTAGCACTCTCAACAGCTTCTCTTACTGCAATTTAGAAAAGTCAGTAGAAACAATCATAGGTAAATTGTCAGACTCACCCAAATAAGCATATTGAAGGTGAGGTGGGAGAGGTTTAAGCTCAAGTTTTGGGGCTTCCTCAATGGTTGGCTTTGGGGGCGGTCCTTCTGGCCTATTCAAAGGCTAAAAAGGGTGTACCCCTTGCATGTACGCACAAGATGTATCTAAGATTTGCATCATCTCCTCAACCTCATCATCACTCCCTAGGCCATCAAACAACATAAGTGCTTTTTCTAGAGAATCGTCTAGATTACACTTGGGTCATGAATTTGTTCATCAGCCTCAACAACAGATATCATTGAGAGATCCACACAGTGGCAGGGAAGTTGGATTGCTTTGTATACATTAAAAACTGCTTCCTTTTCATCCACCCTCAAGATCATTTTTCCCTCTCTCACTTTGATAATTGCATCACTAGCCGCCAAAAGAGGTCGTCCCAATATGATTGGAACCAGCTTATCAGCCTTATAGTCGAGGATAATGAAATCAGTAGGAAAGATAAATTTCCCAATTTGCAGCAACATATCTTCAACCACCCCCTCAAGGTGTGCTATCGATCTATCCGCCAGCTGCAACATCACAGTAGTTGGCCTTAGAGCTCCGAGACCCAGTTGCTTGAATAAAGATAGGGGCATCAAATTTATGCATGACCCCAAATCACATAGAGCACGTCCCAAATCAATATTACCAATTCGCACAGGGATGGTGAAGCTACCAGGATCCTTAAGCTTTTGAGGAAGCTTATTTTGGACCCTTGAAGTGCACTTCTCAGTAAGTGCAACTGTCTCAAATTCAGTCAATCATCTCTTGTGAGCCACTATGTCTTTTATGTACCTAGCATATTTTGAAATTTCATGAAGCACATCAACAAAGTGGAATATTCAATTGAACCTGGCTCAACATGGAGAGAAACTTACTAAACATACGATCATAATTCTTTTTCTGCAGTCTTTGGGGAAGGGGGTGGTGACCTTGGCGCCTCAACTGGCTCTAGAATTTTAGCATCATTCTTTGGTTCTCGTGTTACTTTAGGGATCAACTCCCCCTCTGGTATGGGCTTATCTTTTCTTTTCTTTGGCACTTCCTCTAGATCCCTCCCGTTTCTAAGTGTAACTGCATTCACTTGAGAGTTCTTCTCTGTATCAGTTGGGACAGCGCCTGCAGGTGTAGTGTTTTGATTTGTTGCTAACTGCCCCATCTGCCTCTTAATATTTCTGAAATAGGTCCTAAGCTGCGGATTGTCAATTAACAACTTCTTTAGCAAATCATTGGTACTTTCTTCCATTTGTTGGGGTGGCCTTTGAGGCTGAGTGAAACCCCCTTGTGGTCTATGCTGATTTTGATTCTGCTGATTTCCACCCCATGAGAAGTTGGGATGATTCATCCAGTTTGGATTGTAGCAATTTCCGTATTGAGCATGCTGATTCGGTGGACCTCTGTTCTATTGCCCCACATAATAGATGTATTCTGGATTTGTGGGGCAAATGTCACTCATATGATTGTCACCATATAATTCACAACAAATAGCCATTTGGTGCACAAATTGCATTGTTTGTGGTTTGTACATTGTCATCCTGTTTATCTGATTGGCCAGCTTTGCAATTTCGGCTCTCATGGGTGAGAGTTCGTCGAGCTTGTGAGCACGTAATTTTTGCCCTAAGCAAATTATTCCAAAAGTTTCAAATAAAATAATTTTACAATTTTCGTGAATTTTGTGGAATTGAGCATTAGTTAGTTGCATGATAATTCATATTAAAAGTACAAAATTAAAAAATCACAAAATAGTTTCTTAGCATTCTTAATTGATAATTGTTGCATATATACAATATTTAAACAATTTTAGAAGTTAAATAGTTTAATTAGGTTTTGTTTTAATTTTTACAAAATCAAAAAATACAAAGTAAAAATAATACAAAAAATGAAAATGAATGCAAAAGCAAAAGAAATAAAATGAAAACAAAATAAAAAAAGGGAAAACAATTAAGTAAATTTGGGCCACAATAACTTAGCCGAAATAGATCCCCTTCAGAACACGCCAGCACAAACCCATCCGATCCGGTCCAGCACCATTGTAATCAAAACGGCGGCGTTTTAATAAGTAATGATCCTGGCCGTCGAGGATTATTGATCCTATGGTTAGGAACTAAAAGGCTTTAATACATAATTGTCGGAATTCCCCCCCACCCCTGTTTCGTCATCCCAAAAGCACCATAGTCACAAATCCTGTAACACCACCGCATGCCACCGCCGGAAATCGCCTACGGCGGCGGCCAACCACCAAACGATCTAAAAATCACACCTCGCACCATTCACACCCTCTACTTTCCATATCTACACTCGAAATCCTCCAAATCACCGTCAAAATCCACAAATCATGGAAACCCTAGGCACCGCCACCACCGTGCACAGCGACGCCACCTCCAAATACTCCCAAAAACACACCACGGAACCTCCTCATCCTTCTCTCTTCAAATCCATGAGTCATTTTCACTAAATCAATCCGAAACTTTTCGAATCTTCAATCAAAAGCGGCGGTCGAAACCTTTATCCAATCGGTTCCAAATTAACACTCTAAGACCTCCTCACTCCCCTCATAATGTATCTACTGTCAGTAGTGGTCAAAGTTTATCAGAGCTAATCGATTTTTAAATCTAAGAAGTGGCGGAACCCTAGAATTTCGGAGGTGAGCTTTTTCTCTGTTCTTCTTCATTAAATTCTCCTCTATGACCACTAATTCTTCATGATTAATTAATTAAGATTCTGTTTTTCTTTTTTTTTTGACATGCCGCCTAGAATCAATAGATGGATTCGTTTCTGTTCATCTTCATGTTTGTTTGAGTTTTAATTCATTGGAAATTAAAAAGCATGAATTTGTTCTTTAATTTTCGCCATTAGTTTAGGCTAAATTTTTGTCTCGTACGCTGCTTGGATTTGATTTTGATTGATTTGATTTTGCTTTGAATTATTGATAAGTTGGCCTTAGTTTAATTCTATCTAAATCACTGGATCATTTTAACCAAATTAGTCGTCTAGTTAAGTTTAATTTCAATATTTTGATTAGTTAGTATAATGGTTGGATTTAGGTGAATAACCGTGTTTGCTAACCATGGTTGGAAGGGTTGGGAGTGTAGCTAGATCAGTTTGGTAATTTCAGGGCTAAGGTAAGGGCAATAAGGGTAGTTTACTTAGGGAATATGATAGCAACAGAATTTAGAACTCCCTAGAAGACTCTAGAATAAGGTTTAAATTGCAATTTCAGGAAATATAATAGGATAACTTGGAAAAAAAGTCAGTAAATTAGGGGCTAAGGGATAAATCTGAAAATAAAAGAGGGGAAAAAAGTGTGAAGGGGGATCTAGAAGCTTCCCCTGAAATTTGCCTATAAAAGGCAGCTCCCTTGCTTTCATTAACAAGTTTTTCAGTCTCTAAGAATTTCCCCAAAGAGGGTCCTGCAAGATTCAATCTGAAATTTGAATTCAAATTCCAAATATTCAAAAACCAAAAAAAAATATTATACAAAACAAGAGAAAGCTCCAAAAAATTGGTACTGTTACTTCGGAATTTTAGATTGATTGCGAGTTAGCAGTTCATTCCAATTCCTGGTGTTCTGAGATCCAATTTCAAGTCATTTTGGGTATTAGTTAGGATGTTTCTAGGTATTTACTGGTAGAAGTAGTTCTGGGTTTTGATTTCAAGTTTGTTGTGTTTTATCGAGTTTGTTTTGAGCAATTCATTGGTGCTGCTTCTTCTCTCTTTACTTCTAGGCTTTTGAGGCTGTTTTTGGATTCAAACTTGACCTCGTGCTGTTGATTTCCTTGCTGATTATGTTTACCTACTACGGCTGACTCATCTCCTTCTCTTAAATTTCATTTGCTTTCTAGGTACACATCCTAGTTTCCCATTGATGTAGATCGCAAGTTGAAGATGAAATGAAAGTGATGCTTATTTGTGTTGTAGAGTCAAACTGTTTACTTGTGACAGTCTATTGTGAATTAATCTGGACTGTTTGGATTTTTAAAACTCAGAATTTGTTCATTTCTATATCAGTATTGGTATAATATAGTGTGATTCAATTCCTTGTGCTAGTTTAACTTTCAAAAACTGTATAACTGTTGTGAACTCGATATTGATGGTGAAATCAGTGAGTATGCTTGTTAAATTCAGGTCAAATATATATGTAGTATTGGTTTAATAAATCTGTAAGGCATTGATTTCATATTTGATCTCAGTAAATTAGTTTGAAATCAGATGATGTACGTTTCTTAAGCTCTTGAGTTTAAGGTTTCAACACAAACATAAGTTGCCTCATAATTAGGCCTTTGAACTTAGTAAGTACTGGTAGCAACTCGTTAGCTAAAACACAAATTGGGATATAAATTTTGAATTCAGCAAAAATAGCTTGTTAATTTGGTAGAACTAAGTGGCTTCCAATCATGAAACTCATGGTGTATAATTCGAACAATCTGAAATGGATCCAGAGATTATAATTTCTAATTGGGTCCCGTTTGGTCTAGGGCATGTTCATGAATCAAGGTTGGGTAACTAGTTTTAATTGACTTGGGCCTCAGCTTTGTTAACAAACAGAAATGCCCATGACTAGCCAACCTTATGAAATCGGGCGGATACCCCTCCTCTTTGGGCGGCTCTCTAAAGCCCACATGCTTTCAAGTTTAACTGAGTGGAAATGTTAATTTGTTAGTGCCTTTTTCTTTATTTTTAGAGACAATACATAATAGAAAATTGTAATTGCTCTAGGTTGCCTTTTAAAATAAAAATGAGGTGCGCCGCGCTAAACAAAACTATACATTGCGTGGCCCTCTTAATTAAAATTTAAAATATTTTTGATCTCGAGACGTGCCATTTAGAAATTCTCATAGCCTCCCGCAAAGTTAATAATATGTTAGCTGCTTTAGGCCCGATATTTAATAATATCACCTTCCTAAGTTCGGGTGCACATTTATGTGACCCAAATCTAAATCTCAACGAAGTCGAGTTGTCCCAAAAGCAACGGGTGCACTGGTGCGACGTGGTTCGAGATACGTTTTCACGACGTTGCAATTCTTATTAAAAAAATAAATATATAAAAAAGCGGGTTACTAATAAAGGCACATAAGTTAGAACATGTTTTGAAATTAGATAAAATCAATACAACAATTGAGCGACCGTGCTAGAACCACGAAATCCGGGAATGCCTAACACCTTCTCCCGGGTTAACAGAATTCCTTACTCGGATTTTTGGTTCACGGATTGTTAACAGAGTCATATTTTTCCTCGGTTCGGGATTAAAACCGGTGACTTGGGACACCATTAATCTCTCAAGTGGCGACTCTGAGTAATTAATAACTAAATCCCGTTCTGATTGTCCTTTAATTGGAAAAACTCTTTTACCCCTCATGGGTAGTAAGCGAAAAAAGAGGTGTGACAGCTCTTGCGATTCTACTGGGGACGAGAACCCAGAACATTTTATTCAGGGTTCAGAATTCGAGCTTAGATAAATTGTTGTATTTGGTTATATTAGATTTTCCTACATGTTTCATGCTTAATGTGCTAAATATTTACCGCTTTGATATTATCTGAACTGTATATAAACTGTGCCGAAACCCTTCTCTTCTCACCTCCGGGGATGTGCTTACTAGTTGAGACTCCCTATTCTGTTAGTGTCAATACCTTAAAATAAGAAAGAGGCCGGACAAGTTACTAAGCCGGATGGCCTTTTCCTTCCCGGTACGTAGCCCCCTCCTCGACTCAAGTTGTCCGCTTGGGTACACAGTCTAGAACACATACCCAGGTTTAGAACCTAGAATAACTTGACTTCATGCCGGATCCCTAGTAGGAGCGCTTATTTGTATCACGTGTATATGACTTAGGGGACTCAACACAGGGGTTCGGTCCGTCTAGAACAGGTAACCGGAAATGAAACGACCACCATGATGCATTTTACGTGTTGCATTTATTTGTCTCAGGCCCGCATGCTGACCAGATTTTGAACATCGAAAATTTTTTGAAATTGAGAAAAAGATAAAAAGACAGAAATAGCAGTGTAAAGAATTAATTGTTTAGTTTTAGAAAAACCGATGCCCAAATGCTGTCGAAACTCTGCCGAAATTTCAAAAAAAAAATGAAAAAAAAACAGAAATGTTTTGTTTTTAATTGTTTGTTTTACTAAAAGCAAAGGAAAAATATAAAAAGAGTCTTTATTTTTGGAAGTTGTTCGCAGAAAAGAAAAAGAAAAAGAGTCTTTATTTTAGTTTGGGAAAAATAGGCTGTTTATTTGTTTGTTGAAAATGAAAAAGAAAAAAAAGAGTCATTATTTTGTCTTATTTTCAAAAAAAAAAAAGTAGAAAAGAAAAATAGTTTGTCTTGCCATGAAAAATGAAAATAAAAAAAAGAGTATTGCTTTTGAAAGAAGTTTTGTTATTTGCTTTTGAAATGCCAAAAAATAATAATGAAAAAAAAATCTTGTTTTAAAATAGTTCTTTAATTTGCCCGAACTACGCTGGTTTGATTCTCACCGGGTGTGAGATACGTAGACAACCCTCATCAGGTCCAACCACCCCTTTTGCAAAAATAGCCAAAAAGTGTCAATTTTTATTTTTTGTCATAAATAAATTAGGTGATACCGTTGTGCCAAAATAGTCGAATGTCCCAAAAAAGGCGCCGGAAGGTTGTTTGTGCAAAAATGGCCACGGTCATTTCCCAGTGATTAGCGGTCACAACCTTAAAATCTTCTCCTCAAAGTGCCGAAAGGCCATATCGGCAAAACTGGGCTTTATTTTTGGAAATTAGATTTGAAAAAAAAAATATAGTATCTTTTTCTTTTAGGTGATAAATAAATGATTAAATCACCTTAATAAATGTGCAGGATGAGCACGACTCAAAATGAACCATTTTTGCATAAGA
>MU740696.1:4571-30172 GCA_026770625.1 Nicotiana glauca
CTATGGCTCAATTATATAAAAACATAACAAGAATTTATCCTACAAAAGGTTCTATCAAAACTCTAGATGACAAATTAGCTATTCATAATGGTATGTAAAACTACAATACTAAAAGTCATAACCAACAATGAAAAATAGGAAGAGGAAGGAAAAACTCGTAGAAGAATTCCCAGCCTTGCTCCTCGCGTGTTCTTGCCTCCAAGGGTGTTGTCTAACCCTAAAGTAGTGTCTCCCCCTTCTTAGGTAGCTAGTGCATTACACAACCCAAATGGCATCCTAGAAAAATAAAAGGTGCCATACAAACACGTGAAAGTGATTTTCTCCTGATCTTCCGGAGCAATCAAAATCTAGTCGTACCCAGAGTACCCATCCAAGAAATAGTAGAAGGCACGCCCAACAAGTATATTGAGCATCTGGTCAATAAAGGTCAATGGAAAGTGATCCTTGCGGGTCACTTTATTCATCTTGCAGTAGTCCATGCACACCCTCCATCCGCTGACAGTCCTGGTAGGAATCAACTCATTTTGCGCATTGGTAACCACTGTCATACCACCCTTCTTCGGCACACATTTGTTGATACCCAAATTTTACTTCATATATATTTAAATATGCCTACATACTTTTAAAATATTATATACGCATTTACAAACACACACACGTATTTTTATAATTTTTCTATAATTTTTAAAATAATTTATTGTTGTATTTTTATTTATAAAACTATACAGTAATTATTTTTATGATAATCTAATCATCTAATTTTATCATTTACGCCTATATAATGTTTAAATAGTTTATTTGAATTTTTTACATCACATTTGCATTTTTGGGCTAGAATTGCATATTCTTGCAACAATAGCCTAAATATATGCACAATTATATTACCTATACAGAAAATGACTTTTCATATGTTTAAAATATCAAGTAAGTATTTTAAAGCATTTTCATGAACAATCACATTTTTATCATTTATAAATTATTTTATAAAATTGTTTTATTAAATTAATTGGGTATTTAAAATCTAGCCCCTAGAAAATACTAGTTTTCGGACCCAAAAACCAGCCGAAATCCCTAATCCAATACACCCCATGCCCAAATTCAATTAGACCCGACCTAAACCGCCTTGTCTTGGCCGTTGATCTCTGAGATTTACGGCCCATATTGGTTCTTACCAATTTTAACTCCAAACGACCCCCCTGACCTAAATTATTTCCCTACCATACCCTGTCGTCACCCGATATCTTCTCTCTCAAATGCTCTCTACCTAAACCCTAATCTTCAAGCATCGTCACCGGCTTAGCCCTTCGTTCTATGATGTTTTTCTGTCGTCTCAGGCCTATATTGGCCTCCAATTTGCTGTGGCTCATCAGTTTCTTAGATCCTTGAGAAGATCTCAAGGGACTTAGGCGATCTGTTCTCTTTGCCTATTTCAAGCCGTTTGCTCGACCATGAGTAAGAAGTCTCTCTTATTTTGATATGAATCCATGATTTCTAAGCCTATGTCTTCATCTCTATGTTATTTCTCGAAACCCTAATCTCCTCCTCTGAACTTCTCAGATCTGTACAAGATCTGAGATGGATTGAACTTATTTTACATTAGTTTTAAAAAATCTTCTGATTTTCGAGTGGCTTTCCATTTTCTTAAACTAGGGTTTCCTGAGAATCTCTTTCTTTAATACTCGCAGATTCTTACTAAATATTTTTCTCTACTACTTGTGGTATTCATTAGTCTAGTCGGCTGTAAGTCAATGCTAGATATTGCTCAACATCTGCTTTGCATTTTATGTTTTTCTCTTCCTAACTGGTATGTACCTGATTTTTTTTAAAATCTAAACCCTATGTGTTTTAATATTGCCTTAAGTTCACCAGTCATAAGTTCCATTCTTGTTTCTATTCACTGTCTTGCTTAACACTATCTTGTTCAATATGCGATTAGCATGTCTAACTATATTAGCCTATCTACTACTTTATCTAGCATGCGTAAATTCTGCCTTGTTCAAATGTATGATTATCATATCTACACTTCACCTATTATCTTATGCTTGCCTGTTTATAATTCATGTTTGATCCCTTAACTATGTGATCATGCTATGACCCTTCTTGTGTGTCTGATTTTGTCTTCCACATCTTTGCTCCATGTTTTAGTTGCCTTCTATCCAGGTTAATTTAGTAAGACTATGAAGTCCTAAGTGTTCTATGTTGTCTACATGCCTCCCTGCCCCTATTCATGTACCCTCAATGAGATTCCTATATGTTCCTAATCCCTATACCCTTGTGTGCAGGCCTGCCTACTATAGTACTTGTGAATTTGAACCTTCTATGACTGACTGGCTATCTATTTAATTTGCTCTCTTCTGAACTGTTTTAAACGCTGTCAATATTCTTTCAAAAACTGGCTTTCATTACTAGTATTTTCTCAAAATTGGTCTACTCTAGAAAACCTTTTTCACTCCTAAACTGTTTTCATCAAGTCTTTCAAACTATGTCAAGCCACCTCACTTACTCTTAGGTTATTAAGTTTTTCCCCTCTGGTATGTGTGCTGCTTAGATATCCTTGAGATCTCTCTGAACTCTGGCATATCAGGGCTGGCTCTTCCACACTGCATATAATCAGGTGTGATTGTTGCCCGGGATCCTTGAGGTCCTTAGGGAACTCTGACACACCTGGACACAAATGTGGCAATGAAATCTTTGTCATTTGAGACTTCTGAAGGCCTGGTACCCCAAATTTGCTTTGGGCCTACATCAGGCTCCCTATAGCTTAATTTATATTGCATGTATGTAATTTATTCAATTCTGTTCTGCAATAATTATTGGGTAGCTAGTGAAACGATAGGGTAGTTGTAAGATATTGTGGGTAAAACTGGGTAGAAAACATGTTATAGGCTTTATATTCTGCAAATATGCATTAGAAGCCATGTTCTAGGATTGTTGTCTATTTGAATTTCTAACCATGTTGAACCCGTGCATTAGATATCCTGCTTTTAGGGCCTTCACGTTTACTGCTTCAGCATGTTGGATGCTCAATTCCTAAGTACTGTCACATAGACATCCTGCTATCTAATAATCTTAATAAAAATTTTCATTCCTGTATGCATTAGATATCATGTTCTTAGGAACTCTATTTGCATATGTTTGAACCATGTCTATTTCGATTAAATCAATAGTTGTCCACGAAAAGGTTTAAAACAGACTCATATATAGATTTCATGTCTCTAAACACAACTGATAAATCGCCTGTTATAATTTGTATCACCTAGATTCAGCATGCCTATAGGTTGAGTAGTCTCAAACTGTTTAAAAAGCTCCTGCAACTGTAATGTTGTAGAATCCCATGCCTAGTCAAGCCTTAGATAACTAACCTCCTTGTAAAAATGAGAAACTGTGTTCTGATTGTTTACAAACTGCTTAAGTTTCACAGGCTATAAAACCAGTAGGCAAATTGGTTAGGATTCTACCACTTCTCTTAAAACAGACACTACATATCCTGTATTTTAAATATTCATCTAGATATCATGTTCTTTGGATTTCTAAAATTCTTCAAAATTAGTTGTTTGAGACGTAATGTTTATTTGCCTATGTATATGTGGAGGTAAACATGAGCCTTTTATATGCTTCCTTAATTGACAGCCCCATATGTTATTCGTTGTCAGCCTAAACCTTTTCCTTTTAACACCTTAGAACTATCTAGAACTACCTAAGTCTAAAGGTCCTAAATTCCTCCGAGGCCACAAGGAAGGACAGATAACAACATGCTTAGGTGTCGTTAATCAAATTTGCTTATATAACCGTTAAAGGGGAGGTAATGGGTAGTTAATGGATATGATGACATACGCGCTAATGTCACGTGTAGCCCCTCTTGTTGAGGAGGATTACCGGGCATTGCGCATATTGATCCTGTAGTCTAATCAACTTAGGATTTCCCCTTCCCTGTTCCTATATGTGTTTAAATTATCTAAACTTCCTTTTTCTATACATATATGTGTATTTAAGCTGTCCACACCTCTCTTACTTTCATTATCAGAACTCCTTGATCATATATGCATTTAGATGGGGGAAACTACTTTATTTGCAAACATGTGCTAAGAATTTTTACTTGTTAAAGGACTAATTCACATAGTTTAAGTTTGGTCGGGACCCACCATTGTAGATCGCGAGGGGTGCCTAACACCTTCCCTTCAAGGTTATTTCGAGCCCTTACCCTAATCTCTAGTAATGCAAACTAATTACACGAGTTAATCACTCTAGGTGCCCTAACGCACCTTAATACGTTAGGTGACGACTCTTCAAATACCCAATTCCTAAAAGGAAATGAGTTGTTCCCCCATGAATGTCAAAACCCGGACTCCGCGAGGAAAATGGGGGCGCGACAACATTGCACCGGGAAAGACAACATTGCACCGGCGAATTCCAAGAACTATCCGAGATGGGGTACACAACCCCTGCATCTAACTACTTGATCACCTCCTTTTTCACAACCTCTTGCATAGCCTCATTTAACCTTCTCTAATGTTCCACGGAGGGCTTGGCATCTTCCTCAAGAATAATCTTGTGCATACAAAAGGCAGGACATATCCCCCGGATATCAGCTAAAGTCCATCAAATTGCCTTCTTTCATTTTTGGAGTACTGCCAATATGGCATCTACCTGCATGTTAGTAAGACAAGAAGAAAGAATAACTAGCAAAGTTGAACTAGGGCCTAAAAATTCATACCTGAGGTGTGGAGGCAAAGGCTTCAACTCCAACATCGTAGGTTCCTCAATTGAGGGCTTTGTTGGTAGAGTCTTCCTATTCTCAAGATCCAAAGAGAGATTTCGAGGCTCATAAGAGTAAAAGCCCATTCCAAGAAATGCATTGACACACTCCACCCGGCCTTCGTCCTCATTGATATAGAGATTCAACAATACCGCTTCTAGAGGGTCCTCCACATTGATCATTGCACTAGTATCATCAACTATCACTTCCATGACAAGGCCCATGAAAGAGCACACTTCAGTACTATTGGGCTGCTTCATTGACTTGCACGCATGAAAAACCACTTTTTCATCACTCACCCAGAAGACGAGTTCCCCTGCTTCCACATCAACTAAGGCTTTCTCGGTTGCAAGGAAAGGTCTTCCCAATATGATCGGAACCTCATAATCAACCTCACAGTCAAAGATCACAAAATCAGTGGGAAAAATGAACTTGTCCACCCGAACAAGAACATTGCCTGTAATACCAAGCGGCCTCTTCATAGTTCTATCCACCATTTGCAACCTCATTGAAATAGCCAACAGTCACCCAATACCCAAAGTTTTGAACACGGAGTAAGGCATCAGATTGATACTTGCACCCAAATCGCACAATGCCTTTGCAAAATCCGCACTCCCAATGGTACGTCGGGATCTTCAAGTTTTGGAGCCATAGAGTGCACAATTGCACTTACTTGGTGAGTCATTTTGATGGTCTCACAATCCATGGATCTCTTTTTAGTCACCAAGTCTTTCATGAACTTGGTGTAACCCGGCATTTTCTCAAGAGCTTCCACCAAAGGGACATTGATTAATAAGCTCTTCATCATATCAATAAACTTTCTAAATTGGTTCTCAGTCTTTTGCTTCACAAGCCATTGAGGGTAAGGTAGAGGAGGACTTGGCAAGGGAGCCTTAGCCTTGGGCACTACCATTTTCAGTATGTCTATTACGTGTTCCCTAGACAGGTTCACGTCAGCTTGTGTCTCCACCTCATCATCATATACATCAACCCTCACTTCCACATTCACATTCTCTTTTCTCACTTGCTCATCAACTACAGGAAAATCATCATCTTGCACTTGAATCTCATCAGTCACAATTTCCTTGTGTTTGGAGGTATTCACATCACCACCTCAACCACTTCTAGTATTCACCGCCATTGCATGCTCGGTGTTGTTCCCACCCTTTGGGTTAGCTACCATATCACTAGGTAGAGCCCCCTTAGGGAGAGTATTCAACGATTGTGAAATTTGGCCAAGTTGCACCTCCAAGTTTTGGATTGAAGTATTGTGGGATGCCAACTGGGCATCAGAGTTAACATTCTTTTTCATCATCTGTTCAAACATCATCTCGATCCTTCCATCTCATTGTTTGATAGACTAGGACCTTGGGACAGAAATAGAGGTGGGTTGTTTGGTTATTGATACATCGGAGGCCTTTGAAATCCTTACCCCCGATTCCCTTGGTTGCCATTATTCCAAACCCCTTGGTTGTTGTTTTCTCCCCAATTATTGTTGTTGCCACTCCAGTTGCCCTGATTGTTCTGGTTACCCCAATTTTGATTGTTCTTCCCCCAGTTGCTATTACCTTGTTGGTTTTGATTTCCCCAATTTCCTTGGGATCTCTACTGTTGCTATTGGTTAGGAGCATTGCCCCTTTGTCCTTGATAATTGTTCACATACTACACTTTTTCATTTTTCTCATCGTAGCCCTCATCTTTATTGAAACTACCACTACCTTGGTCATATTGATCCGGACTACCTTGACCTTGTTGACCTCTTTGTATTCTCTTGTTTAACAACATATTGACACCTTCCATAGCATTTACTTGTCTAAGAGCTTGAATTTGTTGCAATTGAGCTTCTGCCAACTAGTTCATTGTTGTAGTTAACTCTGCTATTGCCTGGCCATGATCATGGAGCTCTTTGTGCAAGTGGATGACAGTGGGGTCACCTTGAGGCACATTGACTCGACTTTGCCAAGCTGAGGAAGTATCTACCATCTCATCCAATATCTCACATGCCTCATTGTAAGGTGTGTTCATAAAATTTCCCCTGCTAGCTGGTTCACTACACCCTGATTTGTCATTTTAATGCCACGGTAGAATATCTGTTAAATCATTACCTTGGGCATGTTATTGTTCGGGCATTCTTCACCATTGTCCGATATCTCTCCCAGATCTTATGAAGTGGTTCATTAGGTTCCTGCTTGAAGGCCAAAATCTCATCTCTCAAAGTTTCCATATGCCCTGGCAAGAAAAACTTTGCTATAAACTTGTCCGCAAATTATCCCACGTAGTATGGAATGGTTGGGAAGCCTTTCGAGCCAGTCCAAAGCTTTCCCTCTAAGTGATAACGGGAATATCTCAACCGAAGTGCATCCTCTAACACATTTGTTTACTTGCTTCCCCAACGGGTATCTATGTGCCTTTAAGATATTTGTAAGCATTCTAATAGGGAGCACCTGTGAAATACCCTCGTTGATCCAACAAAGCAACATCATATTTGTAATTTGGAAAGCCTGCCCGGATCCGGGGTGGGATAATTGCACTAGCATATCCTTCGTTTGGTAGCACTCGATGAGCCAATCTTGGAGGAGGAGAGGGAGGTTCTGGAATATTTTCATTGGCCTGGTGGCCCCGCCTTTGTCCTTGAGGTACTAGAGGCAACTCATCATCACCATTAATATCAACCTCTTCCCCCGGGATCACGTTTCCAAGAGGGTCATTGTTATCGTTCGCCATTTGTACATGAATTGGCGAAACACACAAATTAGTAACATAGAAGGAAGGAAAAACAAGACACAAAACTATTTAGATAGATAGACAAAACCTTTAGCTCCCCATAAATGGATCCAAAGATTAATCAGGTCCAACCTACACCACTACAGAGTGGCAAGAGCGGTCAATAGGTAGGGATCGAATCCACGAGGAGCTAATACAATGTTTGGAGTTGGAGTCCTATCTAATCTAGCAGTGTGTAGTGATCTTGATTGCAATTCCTATCATTCTTGTTTTTTTGTTACTTCTAATTTTATACTAGTGATGCGCGAAATTAAGCTAAGTATATATGTTTGTAGGGTTTTCTAAATGGGTAAAGAGGCACCAGGGAACTGACTTACTCCTAGGTAAGTATCTAACGGGATCTAGAACTTAGGGCAATAATGTTATAGTTGGGATCATGATATAGCCAATGCACGAAGTTACTCACTTTACACCTCTCGATAGTAAGAGTGACATTGCCCGAATTGACTTTTTCAAGCCCAATTGGGTGTTCAATTTGTGCAAGCAATGTTGACTTAAGTCGGGTATTACTATCTCTACGTTTAATCCTTTAATTGTGGCTATCAATCTCTTGAATACACCCTAATTCCTTGTTGGCCTGTAAATCCTAGACTTAGTCTCTCTTTCTCAAGAATAGCCTAAGTAAAAAAAGGCACAAATTAGTGTTTGCAACAACTAATTCAACATAGAAAGCATAATCAAGCCAAATGACAATCACCCATAAACATCTAAGCCCTAAAATAAAATACCCATTAAATACCCACATACCCACACGAGGATTGAGCCACAACCCTAGATAATGGGTTTAGCTACTCATAATTGAAGAATAAGTCAAAGATTAAGATGAAGAATAATTCATAAATTGTAATTACAAGATAAGAGACTAAGCTTAATTGCTAAGTAAGCTACAAAATTACTCAAAATAGACAAATACGATGCTTCACGTGCTCAGCTAATGTAAGATGACCTAAAAATCTGAAAAAGTAGTATTTATACACAGCCAAATTTTCCAGACAAAATGCCCTTGACAGAAGTACCGCTGACAGCGGAAAATGGACCGCTGCAGCGGTGAGGCTATCGCGGTCGCATAAAATCCATTATGGACAGCGGTCTTTACTATTTGGTTCAACTGCAGGTTCTCTGAACTCCTTCTCCTCAGACCACAGTAAACTGACCACTGTCGCGATGGAGGCACCGCTGCCTCATAAAATTACCGCGGACCGCGGTCGCGGTGGGTCTTCTGCGGCCGTGTTGGTTTTTCTGCTGTAGCACTGCTTGACTTGGCTATTGAAATTGTGCAGTTTTCACTACTTTTGGAGCTAATTATAACATCCTTGTCTCCTTTTGACCAAACACTGCAAACAAGCACCACAAGTTAGCTTTTGGGAATACTTATACACATTTTAGTCCATAACTCAATCAAAAAGGACCATGAAAAAGACCAGAATCCCTAGTTATCTGTCTGAAAGGAAATAGACAGAAAAATATAGCATAAAGAAGACTTCAATTGCTATAGAACGACTTAGAAGGTAGCTCACCTTGAAGTCTTGAGATGGGGATCAAATCTGCACGTCAGACTGGTAACTAGATGTGCCTGCCTCAGATCATGTACAATTTAGTACAGAAGTGTAGTGTGAGTACATAAAAATATGTACCCAGTAAGTATCTTTTCTAACCTCGAAGAAGTAGTGACGAGGGGTCGACTCCGACACTTACTAAGGGCCAACAATATGATAATATGAAATTCTAATTAAGGATGATATATATAGAGATAACAATAAAACTTATAACAAGAAATAATTGTATAATTCTTTCACCATATTTAAGAACCCAAATCACTTTCTTCATTTGAAACAAATGATCTCTCAAACAATAAATTTATACCAATTATAAAAGGGACTTCCATTTATATTATCATGCACGAATTCCTCCGAGGATGTTCGGCCCAATCCAACATAATGTAAATTATGCACTGCCGAGGGTCAAACGGTATGAACAATAGATGCATCTGTTAAACTTCCAAGGTGAGGAACGAGTAGTGGAAAGAATCACCCCGCTCGCAGAATATACCTGTGAAGCGGTCAAATATACATTTAATAATAAATCATAACCTTTCTCGATTCTTTTCAAATAAAGGAAATTCAACTTGAAGATTTTGAAATCTTAAAAAAAAAACCTCAGCTTAATTCTATTCGATATAATTAGCAAATAAAATCAAATAACGGTATCCACAAAGTATGGTATAAACCTAAAACTACCCGAACATAAACAGGAATAGTAGCTACGTACGGACTCTCGTCACTTCGTGCATACATAGACCCCACAAATCACAACACATATTAATTACGTTCCCCTATGGGGTAAATTATCTCTTACAAGGTTAGAAAAAAGACTTACCTCGTCTCAAAGCCTACTTTTCGGTCCAAGATTATGCTCAAACCCTCAAATCGGACCCGAACAATCCAAAACTATTCAAGTAGTGTAAAAACTAATTAATATATGTTCAAAAGTTTATATTCCAACTATTTAAGTGATAACCAACCCTAAATGTAAGGTTTCTGAAATTCACCCCCAGGCCCATGTGACCTAGATTTTGAAAATTTTGGAAAAAGTTGTCACTCATAACCTTAGAAACATAAATATATGATTTTTACTAAGTTCCATAATCATTTTTATGGTAAAATCTCATTTTTATTAAACCCTAGGTTTTTCATCTAAACCCATGATTTTTATCAATTTTCATGTTGAAATCTACCCATAATCTATGTATTACACTCACATTAAGTAGAAATTACTTACCTCACAAAGCAAGGTCAAAGTCCCCTCCTTGAAAGCTCTCAAATCTCCCAAGAGTGGAAGAAAATGTGATAAAAATGGCCTAAGTCCGTATTAAATGACCCCTCACTGCCAGCGACTTTCGCACCTGTGGTGCCTTGGTCGCATCTGTAGTCTCGCACCTACGGAAAAGCCATCATAGAGAATTTCCCTCACCTGGCCAGTCTCCGCGTCTGCGGACAAAAGGGGTGCTTCTGCGAGCCTAGCCGCACCTGCGACCACAGCTCTTGCACCTGCGGTCACGTAGGTGCACCAAATCTTTCGCATATGTGGTCTAGTCTGCCCTTGATTTCTCACTTCTAGGGCTCGTGGCTCGCACCTGCAAACCCGCACCTGTGGCTGGCCAAGCTCAGGTGCGATTATGACATATCTAGGGAGATTCAGCTTTTGCTTCAAGCTCCTAACTTGGTCCAAGCCTCGTCCGATTGACACTCGGGGCCCTCAGGGCTCCGCCCCAATATACCCACTAGTCTAGAATCATAAAAGGGACTTGCTCAAACCCTCGAAACGCACGAAACAATGTTAAAACTAATAACCACGCCCCAAAGCCAATTGAAGCAAACTTATGAATTTCAAGTTCTTCAATTTACTTCCAATGCGCCAAAACATGCTTAAACTACTCGGAATGACACCAAATTTTGTGTGCAAGTCTTAAATGACATTACGAGCTATTACGTATCTCAAAATTCCATTTATCTTGATATCACCAAAACTCGCTCCAAATCAAATTTAAAGAACTTATAAAACCTTCAAAGAACTAACTTTCACTATTAAGCGCCAGAATGCTCTTGAGTCATCCAAAACTCAATCCGAATATACACCCAAGACTGAAATCATCATACGAACCTATTGGAACAGTCAAAACACAATTCTCATATCGTTTACTCAAAATGTTGACCGAAGTCAAGCTTGACCTTTTAAGCTAACCTTAAGGAACCAAGTGTTTCAATTTCAATCCAAACTAAGCATCCCCACAAGTTATAAAATAGTAAAATCATGTACAGAAAGTCTTATTTAATGGAACGGGGTTCTATAAAGCAAAACGATTGGTTAGGTCATTACAAATTGAGTATGTAGTTGCTTGACTCGGATGGATTATGAAGTTCTCGTATTTTTCATATGATGGCATGGTATATGCAGTGTCTCGTGTGGGATTGATATTTTCATGAGCGAGGTCACAGTTTAGTTTTGAAGGGAATGTCATAAAGTTCTTAGCCATCATGGATGATTTTAGATGATTAGGTAAATGATATTACTATTTGGTGTGGCTTAATGAGAGTATACATTTCATAAGGAGAAATGTGTTTTGATTTATGGAAACTTCATTGGTATTGTGGCACTCTCCTAGTTGATTGACTGCTGATATTCAAATTTTTCTTTGTAGCACAGAAGAATTATAGAAGTATTCCTCGTGGGATGATCGTTTATGGGAGATGTGTTAGACATTTGGTATGTGTAGTTGGGATCAAACATGGTGATTCATGTGTTCAATGGATTTTGAGATTGGGAGTTCTCAGGAGCAAATTGTTTCATGGTTGTGAAATGTGAAGTTGTGGCCGAAGCTAGCCAGATGATAATATGTGTTATAATTTAGTCATTGTAGACCTTCGGAGGGTTATTTTTCTACTTGTAGGTGATTAGAGCTAATTTTGGGGTCTATTGGTAGGCCCAATTAGGATGTGTATTCTACACTGAGCCGGATTGGTTGGCTCCATACTGCTATTGTTGAGGGATGTGCCATTCGGTTGTTGTTGAGCTTATTTGTGTTCTAAAATGATTTGTAAGTTACTCTTCCATACTATGAAGAGTTGTTATTCACTGGTTATATGCATATATAGTGTGGTTCTATTGGGATCTTATAGCAAAATTTGAGTGAGAAGAGTATTGGGTATTTCTTGGTTGATGGAGTAATGGTTATGTTCTTCCGGGTTTTCTGTGGCATTGTGTCATTTGCTTCTCCATGGTTATAGTAATGCACTTTGGATACTAGACATCGAAGTGCGTATGGTTATTGATTTTTACCAGGGTGGCTTGAGATATTTCATTTGGGCCAGTATTTGGATAGGATTGCACATTGTGGCAGAGTTATATGGAGATATGATCATTTGTGTTAGATTCGTATATTATGTTTCTGTGATGAGTGATAGTTTTAAGCATTGCATTATGGTGGCACTAGTTGAGCTTATAGGATGGTTCTCTCGTTTGAGTCATATTACATGATTGAGTATATTTGAAATGTTGCTTATTAGTGCACGAATTGCATGGGTTGTGGCTTTAGGTTGTATTGATGTGGAATATCTATAGAGTAGATGGTATTTGATAAGACGAGGTCACTGGATCTAGGATGGATACTAGCGGAATTGATTACAACATGGTTGGAAGGATAATATCGAAAGTCAGCTTAGAAAGTTGCTATAGTTCTTATCGAATTAGAGGGAGCTCCGTGACTTATTGATCTGATAAATGGTTATGAGTTTTTGTGTATTTATTTCACCATCGGCAGTGTACAAAGGTTTTAGAATGAGGCTTTGTCTGATATGAGGTTTATTATCGATATTGGGTTATTTCGAGCAGCTACTGTGATTAGAAGTTATTGCTATGAGTATTTGAGTTATGTGGTATATCATGTGATTACATCTTGGGTTATGGTGAAGACTTGATACAACTTGTTCAGATTTATATATTGTGTAGATGCGAGATTCTGATCTTATAGAAATTCTGAATGTTGGAAATTGGATTCTAAGGCTTATGGGCTAAGGTTTAAGTATCGGTCTTCAATTATGTTGTGTTGTTAGGCCTATATGGAATAGGGTGACATGGAATAACACCCCGGGTATGTTCATGGTAAGGTTACACGTCAATTTTAATGGCTTTTGAAACAACTCTTGGCGCATTCGAGGACGAACGCATGTTTATGTGAGGGAAGATATAACGATTCGACATGGTCGTTTTGAGAATTTACACTTCACTCGATTGTTTGAGGGCATGACTAGCTCCGTATGATGTATTATGACTTATGTAAATTGTCGGTATTGGTTTTCAGGCTATTCGAAATCGATTTGGAAGAATGATACTCAACTAGAAACTTTAAATTTGAAAAGGTTGACCAAGTTTGACTTTTTAATATTTGACCTCAAATTTGATTTTTGATGGTTCCGTTAGCTCCGTTGGGTGATTTTGGACTTAGGAGCGCGTACGAATTATGATTTGGAGGTCCCTAGTAGAATCTGGCTTGAAATGGCAAAAATTGGAATTTTGGAAAGTTTGACCGGGACTGTACTTTTTGATATCAGGGTCGGATTCCTATTCTAGAAGTTGAAGTAGGTCCTCAATGTCAAACGTGACTTGCGTGCAAAATTTGAGGTCAATCGGACGTGATTTGATAGGTTTCGGCATCAGTTATGGAAGTTTGAAGTTTCAAAGTTCAATGATTTTGAGTTGAGGTGTGATTCGTCGTTTCGATGTTTTTATGTGTATTTTGAAGCCTCGAGTAGGTTCGTGTTTTGTTATGGGACTTGTTGGTATATTTGGATGGGTTCCCATTGATTTTGAGTTGAGGTATTATTCGTTGTTTCGATGTTGTTATGTGTGTTTTGAAACCTCAAGTAGGTCTGTGTTATGTTATGGGACTTGTTGGTATATTTGGACGGGGTACCGAGGGGATCGGGTGTGTTTTAGATTGATTTCAGATCATTTTCCTTCATGTTTCCACTATTGTGTTTTGCTGGTTTCTGGTGTCTCAAGCCTTCATCGTGTTCGCGTGGCAAGCGTCGCAAACGCATAGTGTATTTTGATGGCAGCATCAAATTGTTCTTTGTGATCGTGAAGTATGTCTTACGTTCGCACAAAGTTGAGGCATGTACTCTTCGCATTCGCGTATGGAGGATCGTGTTCGCGTAGTGTTGAGGTTGGCAGCTGAGAATTGGAGTGTTCTTCTATTTGATCGCGTAAGGTTAGTCGCGTTCGTGAAGCTTTGGCAGCAGTGTTCATCGCGTTTGCGTGGGGTGTATCGTGAATGTGTAGAGTCTTTTGTGGAAGTCTGAGTTTATTCATCGCGAATGTGATGAAGTTCCCCCATTCGCGAAAGACGAGGCCTAGGCAAATTATAAAGTACTCTATTTCAAGGGTTTCGGAAAATTTTATATTTTTGGAGCTATGGAGCTCGGATTGAGGTGATTCTTGAAGCAATTTTCACCTTATGAATTGGGGTAAGTGTTCTCTACTTGATTTCAGTTATATTTCATGAATCTATCTTTGATTTTAGCATTTAGTTGATGAATTTTAAAGAGGGGATTGGGGGTTTTGGCCTAAAGTCCATAATGTAAATTTTTGAGTTTTGAATATCGATGCAGAGTCGAATTTGAGTGAAACTAGTATTGTTGGAATCGTAATTGAATGAGTTATCGGATTTTGTGAGTTTTGTCAGGTTCCGAGGCGTAGGACCGGGTGTGACTTTTGGCTGGTTTTGGGTTTTGATTGAGGATTCGATCTTTATCATTTGGAATTGCTTTCTTTGGCTTTATTTGATAAATTTGAGTTTCTTTTGGTTAGTTTTGAGCAGTTCGAAGGTCGATACGCGCGGAATGAAATTCGTGGAGCATGGATTGCTTGGCATTGGAATTTTCTTATTATAGGTAAGTAACTCTTGTAAACTTAGTGCTGCGGGTATGAAACCCCGAATTACGTGCTATGTAATTGATGATGAGGTGACACACATGCTAGGTGACGGGCGTGTGGGTGTGCATCCTATGAATTGTGACTCCGTTGTTTCCATGGCACTGTATAGTATCCCTATTTTGTTGATACATGTGTTTTCACCATGTGATAAAGTAATTGTGTTGTCAATCATGCTAGATATCATGTTTAAGTTTTATGCTGCTATTGTTAGGACACGTAGTGGACATTTCTTGCTGTCATCTCACTATTTTATTAATATTTCATACTCAGTCATATTCATGCATTCATATCATATCTTACTTTTAGTTGTTGTTTATTGATACATCATGTTATTATTGTCGGGCTAGTTTCGTGACATTGTGATCCCGTGACTGAGACTGGAGAGATTGATGACTGAGTAAGGCTGAGAGCTTGATTATGAGTGACAGTTATAGGATCGGGTTGCATGTCGAATCATGTTATATTAATTTATGCGTAGATCTGGCTTATGATAACGTTTGGGTTATAGGAGCCCCTCCCGAGTCTGTACACACCCCTAGTGAGCGCGGTTGATTATTTTGAGGACGAATTTTTCTTGGACATGGATATTGTCTGAAGCATTTATATACCCGGAGATGGATCTTCTCCACGGGTCAGATTGGTCTTCCTCGGTACTGAATGACTGATGGTCAGTTGATGTATATATTCCGGGATGGATTTTCACTAGGCCGAATTGGCCATATATAGTACTGAGTGGTTGAGCATGACGAGTGGAAAATGTGAGATAATGAGATTGAGTATTCTGAGAGTGTGAGTAAATACTTCATCTCTGAGATATATGGCATTGTCATGCACACATGACATACATGCATATAGATGCATTTTCTTCATGTTATACGGTATCACGTCATTCATGGCTTTTTACACACATTGATATATGGGCATAGGGAGGCATTTCACGCTTGCTATCTGGAAAGAAAAATGAAACATCTTAGCTATTGTGGAAAGGATATTTGGAAAAATTACAGTTTTCAAATAATATCATATTTTTCGGCGATTTCGGTAAAGAATTTGAGTTGTCACTGATATTTTTGAAAAGTGAAACTATTTTTGAAAAACTGTAAAAAAACTGAGCATTTTATCTCTGAGTTACTTCCTTATTTATATGCTCTACATTGTTATGAATTGTTGTCGGCTACTAGTGTTGGACCCGACCGTGTTCCAGATCGTCACTACTTTCAATATAAGGTTAGGTTTGTTACTTATTGAGTACATGGGGTCGGTTGTACTCATACTACACTTCTGCACCTTACGTGCAGATGTTGGATGTTGTTGTTGTTGTGTTCGATGGGAGCATGAATTTGAAGATGTACCTGCGTCCCTGTTATAGCTTCCTTTTGTTCATGGTAGCCGTAGATTATAAAACTCTATTAAGGTACTTTTCAAACAGAAGATGTATTTACTTCCTATCAGTTTTGTAAATTCTATTCTTAGAAGCCCATGATTTGAACTACCAGTGCTTGGGGAATGTATAAGATTCAGATAATTCCTTTTGTTCAATTATCTTATTAATATTATTGAGATTGGATAGTTATTAGTTGACTTATCTAGAGGGTTGGGTTAGGTTCCATCACGACTAGTATATTTTGTGTCGTGACAGTGTGAATGGCAGTCATTATCATATTTGAAAAGGCAGGATAAAAAATCTTCTATTTGTCAAAAAAATATATTTACTTTTCTTTGCTTCTAAAAAATCCGAATCTATATCTGACAAGAATTGGGAATTTGAGCACTTATAAGTTTGTGGCTACATAGATAGAGGACCGAAGATAATGTTCGAAATCATATTGTGATTGAGACACATGCTAGAAGTTTATTAGAAAAGAATAAGATACTTTATGCTTCTAAAACTGGCAATAATAAGTTATTCTTGCCAAAACAATTGATGAATATTCGATACCAAAAGGGCAGTCCTATTTTTAATCATATAAATAATGTTCATGGTGTCCGTGACCAACTATATAAAATAGGTGTAAGATTTGACAAAAAAATACATGGACTTTGATCTCTACTAAACTCTCGAGAAATTCTTTGGATTTCCTTGACTAAGTTTGCTGTCAATGGTGTTGTATCTATGATATATACTAAGAATGATGTTTAAAGGAAGAGATGAGAAGAATATCTCAAGACTCGTCTTCTTTAGCTTCGCACTCTGATGTTTTGGTTACTGAAGGCATGGGGAGAAACAAAGTTATCCTCTTCCAAGCAAGCAAAGATTTACATCTGTGGAAAAAATAAGTCATTCGGATCAACATGAGAGTCCAACTATATTTCCAGAATCTATGTTGTATATTTGAAAGAGGTTGAACTCATGCTTCTCTCATTGTATACTTCTCTTCTTGCTGAGCCCCACTTCTCCTCTGTCCATAGAGAGGTCAAAATAACATTGGAAAAAGTAAAAGTAAGTCAAGGTCTAAGTACAAGAATACTACATGTGACCATTGTAACAAGAAAGGACATATCAAAAAAAAAATTCAATCTTAAGAGAGAAATGAGACAACAAAGGAAAGATGGCGACAACAAAAATATTTTTGCTACTATTGTTAACTATGATCTTTATATTTGACTAGGGAAAAAATATTATTAATCTTGTCCATGATGAGACTAACTAGTTTGTGGATTCAGGTGCCACTTCTCATGTGGCGCCAAAAAAGGAATTTTTTTCTTCTTATACTCCAACTAATTTTGAAATATTAAAATGTGCAATGATGGAAAAGTTGAGGTATTTGTCATTGGCACAATTTTCTTGAAAACTAACAATGGCTCAAGTTTAATTATTAACAGTGTCAAACATATTTCAGATGTCTGCCTAAATCTAATCTTTACAGGAAAACTTGATGATGGGGTTACTATAACATGCTTGGTGAGGGCCAGTGGAAGCTTACTAATGGTTCAATAATTGTGGCTCGAGGTATCAAGTTATCTAATTTGTAAAAAAATGTAGGGCTCAATTTCTAGTGGCTGAGTTAACCTGATAGACAATGATGCTTTATCGGAGTTATAGCATCAAAGACTAAGTCACCTGAGTGAGAAGATGATCAATAGTGTGGCTAAAAAGAATTTGCTTTCTAAAATGAAACAAGCAAAGAAAAATATAAGTGTTTATTGCTTAGCCGAAAACAAAAAAAGATTTGCCGGAATTGGTATATTGTGATTTATGTGGCCCTTTAAAGTAATGTCTCATAGTGGTGCACTTTACTTTATAACTTTTATTGATGATCATTCTCGCAAACTCTAGGTATTTTTTTTTGTGGAATTAAAGGATCAAGAACATAATGTATTCAAGAATTTTTGGACCTTGATTGAGAGATAGATTGAGAAGAAGTTAAAGTGCATTCTCTCAGACAATGATGGTGAGTATATTGGTTCTTTTAATAATATTGCAGAGCGCATGGTATTCGACATTATAAAACTCCCCCATAAACTCCTTATTCAAATGGTTTAGCAAAAAAGACAAACGTAACTTTAGTTGTGAGGGTTAGATATTTTATTTCCGATGCTAAATTGTCAGACTTGTCTTTGGATAGCTGTACTTAATACTACTGCTTATGCTATCAATTTATCTTCTACTGTTGTGTTGGATGGAGATGTCTAATTTTTTTTTATGATCACTTGAGAGTCTTAGAGTGTAGCGCCTTTGTGTATATTCCTATGGATGAGAGGTCAAAATGGATATTAAAACTAGGAATTGTATGTTTATTCTTATTGTAAAAATAAATTTGGCTATTATTTAAGATCCAATTGAGAAGAAACTTGTAGAAGATGTGATATTGTCTTTTTTGAAAATTAAATAATTAAAACATTTGGTAGATATGAGAGGTTATTTTTGCAGCAATGAGAGCGTAGTTATTATTGATCCAGTTCTTATGACTATTGCACCTGAAGAAAATCTTTAAAATGATGATAATAATTATATCAGACATCATGATATTGTTGATGCTCCAGTTCATGATAATGTAGTTATCCAGCAACTGATCGCAGTAGATATTTTATCGTAGAAGATCTACCAGAGAGAAAATACATTTATCTCGTTATCCTCCTATTGAATATGTACTTATGACTAATGGGGAGAACTTGGAATTTTTGAAAAGTCCACGAATAGTAAAGAAAAAAAAAAGTAATTTGATGATAGAAAGGATGAGAAAACAATTATTACATGGTATCATACTTTTGATTTGGTTAAGCTACCTAAAGACAAAAAAAAAACTTTAAAAAATGGGTGAGTTTTCAGGTTGAACGATGAAGATGGCAACCCAATTTTACAGTACAAGACTAGATTAGTTGTCAAGAATTTAATCAAAAAAAGAAAAGCTGATTTTGATAAAATGTTCTCTACAGTTTTGAAGATGTCATCCATTCATGTGATTCTAGTCTTAGCTGCAAATTTTGATTATGAAGTTAAGCAATTGAATGTTAAAACCGCTTTTCTCCATTGTGATTTAAATGAAAAAGTTATATGGAACAACCAAAAGGTTTCTAAGTCAAGGGATAAGACAAGTATGCTGCAAATTGAAGAAGAGCTAATATGATTTGAAATTTTTATGAGTCAACACGGCTTCAAGAAGACTTCGTCAGACCATTGTATTTTTGTATAAAAAGTCTCTAATAATGAATGAATTATTTTCTTGCTTATATTGATGATATGCTTATTATTGGTCATAATGTTTGCAGGATTCAAAAGTTAAAGCAATAGTTGGATAAGTATTTTGCCATGAAAGACTTAGGACCAGCAAGGCATATTCTTGGGATATAGAAAAGTAGATTTAGAATATAATTTGCAGGTTCATCATAGATAAAGTTAAAAATTTCAGTACACCTTTAGCTATGCACTTTAAATTGAATAAGAAGAAGTGTCCTTTCATTGATGATGAGAAGAACGATATGAAGAAAGTTCTTTGTGCTTTAGATATTGATAGTTTGATGTATGCAATAATTTGTACAAGATATAATATTGCTCAGGTTGTTGGTATTGCTAGTCATTTTCTTTTAAATCTAAGAAGAGAAAATTGGAACACGATCAAGTGGATAATGAGATATCTTTATGATACTTCTAGTCCAAGTTTATATTTTGGTACAAGGAAGCCTATTTTTATGGTTACACTAATGCAGATATGGCAGGTTCTATTGATACTCACAAGTCTACTTCAGGCTATTTGGTTACGGGAAAACTGTATCTTGGCAATCTAGATTGCAAAATATTTTGCTCTATCTACTATAGAAGTTGATCTTATTGCTTCCGTTAAATTGTAAAGAGTTATTCTAGATGAAGAGATTTTTTAAGGGAACTTAGCTTTGCTCAAGAGAGGTATGTGTTTTATCGCAACAACCAAAATACAATTTATCTTGGCAAGATTTTTATATTTCATGGTAAGACTAAACATATTGATTATTAGATTTGAGATGTCTTCGATTCTAAGTTGCTTGTACTTGAGAAGATTCACACGAATGATAATGGTTTTGATATGTTCACCAAATCTTTACCAAGAGAATAGTTTAAAGAATGTTATTTGATCGCCGGGATAACGGTCTCCTCCACATAATCGAAAGGGGAATAATTATTAGGTTTGAGTCTTCTTTTTTCCTTTGTAGAAAAATAAATACTATTAAACCGTACTATATTTTACAAACCCACTAATATCTAAGCCAATTAAAAGATCTAATATTTAAGTCTTAATTTAGAGTGTGTGAGAGAGAGAGAGAGCAGCCATTTCAACACAATACAGAGAGGATGCAGATTTTTCTGGAAAAAATTAGCTTGACCAGTCATCTTCAAATTGCAATTCCCCCTTTGTCTCGTATCAGATTAAGCTAAAATTTGAACTGAGTATTCTCAATATCTTGATCTTCAAACAAAAACTAACAGAACATGATTTGGATTCTTATAGCCCCATATTTGAAACGGTTAACAATAGCTACAATTTTAATGATTTTCTTCCAATCTTATGGGTGTGTTTTGGTACGAAAGAAAATATTTTCCGAAAAATATTTTCCTTCATACCAAGTTTGGTTGGTATTAGATATTATCAGAGAGTATTTCAAATATAAGATTGTATGTTAGATAGATAGTCAAATATTGTAGGTATTGTAGGTAGAAGGCGTAATCTCAGGGATTCATTGTTGACTTATGTGTCTAGCTTTTGTGTATATATTCTCGATGTAATTTATCATTTTAAGTATGAAGTGAAATACACTTACATCATTCACATAGTATCAGAGCCTCTACGATCTCAGTAGAAACTCAAATACTTTTCCCGATTGCTTTTTCCAGCAGTTACTACTCCGGTGGATTTTTCCGACCACCTTTTCTGGTTGCTTTTTCCGGCATCCACTTCTTCGGCGGATTTTTCCGGCCATCTCTGACTTTTATTTTTGATACGTGAGGGTCGACTATTTATTCCAATCTTACCCATCACATTCTCTAAAATCTCTGAAGTAGTTTACGGTCAGATCTTGTTATCTTCTGACCCGACTTTATTAATAAGCTCCTTTTTTCCGGCCAGATCTTGTGGTTTTGGTGAGAGGAAAAGAAAACTATTTTGTTAGATATAGGGGATTTTTCGTTTGAAGCAGAAGAGTGAAGCTTTGTTTTAGAAAAGCTTTTTCTAAAGTAAAGCTTTCTTTATTTCAAGTCTACTTTATTGTCCCACCTCTTTATTGTTATTTTTCCCACCTCTTTATTTTGCCCCGCCTCTTTATTGCTTTTTTTTTTTTCAAAAAGTTCACTATTGATATTCGTTTTTTTCTCTACATCAAACCATTATTTTGGCTTATTCTGGATTCTAGTGGAAGCTATTTGCAAGTATTATTTTTACCTATTTGATATTTCTGGAATTAGAATCTCAAAATGTCGAAGCAAGATGATTCTTTACAGACAGGTGAGTCATACACAACAGAAGAAGTTAAACCATTTTTCCCTTCAATTTCAAATCCTTCCACTATTACTACTGTTAAATTACAAGGTAGTAATAATTACTCAACGTGGTCTTCTTCAGTTGAGATATGGTTCCTGAGACAGGGATATGAGGATCACTTAGTCAAAAATGCTAGTAAAATTGGCACTAGTGAAAGACTAAGTAGACTCGAATTGATGCACAATTATGTAATCTTTTATGAAACTCTTTGGATCCTAAATTACTCTACTTGTTTCAATCTTGTAAAACTTGCTATAAAGTTTGGACTAAAGCTAAAGCTTTGTATACGAACGATATACAACGAATATACAAAGTAGTTTCAGATTTAGTCCAACTTCAGCAAAACAATCAAGATATGGCGAGTTATTTAGGAAAAATAGATACCTTGAAAGATCAATTTGACTCACTCGTGCCATTTACTGCAAGTGTCACTACCCAGGAGCAACACAGAGATGAGTTCTTTATGGTTTTGGCACTGAAAGGACTTCGATTTGATCTCAGCCCTGTAAAGGATCAGATCTTGGCAAGCTCAGTAGTTCCTTCATTAGTTGAGGTTTCAACTCGACTATTGCGTATTGGAACAGAAACACTTGATACTAATAAAGTGGAGACATTTGTATTAGCTGTGCAAAATAAAAATCCACAGGAACAAAATGTCTCTCAAAGAGGAAAAGGTAAAAGCACCAGACCCTACTGCAATTATTGCAACAAGCCAGGCCATACTTGACAAATTTATTGGAAACTACATGGTCGACCATCACGTACAAACAATCGCAGTACAGCCCACATGGTTCAAAATGGTGGTGAAACAGATGATCAACATGCTGATTTTATTACTTTATCTGGAGTGGATTATAGTGATTATCTGCAGTATCAAGCCGCTAAATAACAATTACTCTCATATGGCACCTCATAAATTGATAATTCCTTTGCTTGTCTGAGCAGGTCTTCACCCAATTGCTCATGGATACTGGAGTCTGGTGCATCTGACTATATCTCCGGTAATCAGAATCTTTTTTCAAACCTTATTCCTTCCTCAACCCTCTCTGCGTTTACCCTTGCTAATGGCTCGCGAAGTACAGTAAAAGGAATAGGAGAAGTGCAACTTCTTCCCTCTATCTCTTTAAACTCAGTTTTATTTGCTCCAGAATGCCCATTAAATTTGATTTCGATTAGTAAATTAACCAAAAGTCTTAATTGTTCTGTCATTTTTTTTACTAACTCTGTTGTTGTGCAGGAATGGAGAATGAGGAAGACGATTGGAACAGGATATGAGTCACAGGGACTATATTAAATGTCCAGATCACAACCACCATTTGCCTTCACTTCCGCTGCGTCAACTGATCTACTCCACAGTCGTTTAGGCCACCCGAGTCTTGCAAAGCTTCAAAAATTAATTCCTAATCTTTCCACATTGTCTTCTTTTGAATGTGAATCTTATCAGCTTGGGAAACACACTCGCACTTTGTTTCCTAAAAGAGTCAATAACAGGGTTTCATCTATGTTTGACATTGTTCACTCAGATGTTTGGGGTCCTAGTCGTGTTGTTTCAAGTTTAGGATTTCAGTATTTTGTTACCTTTATTGATGACTTCTCCCGTTGCGCATGGGTATTTCTAATGAAAAATCGTTATGAATTGTTTTCTATTTTTCAAAACTTTTGCGTTGAGAAAAATACTAAATTTGGTGTTTCAGTAAAGGTATTACGTAGTGACAATGCAAAAGAGTATTCATCATCCCCCTTTACTAGTTTCATGTCATCTCAAGGAATCACTCATCAAACTTCTTGTGCATATACTCCTCAAAAAAATAGAGTCGCCGAACATAAAAATCGGCATCTCATTGAAACTGCTCATACCTTACTTATACACCATCACGTTCCTCTTCGTTTTTGGGGAGATGTTGTTCTTACTGCTTGCTATCTAATCAATAGGATGCCTTCTTCTGTGTTGCAACATCAAAGTCCTCACTCAATTCTCTTTCCAGGTCAAAATCCCTATCATTTACCTTTGAGAGTGTTTGGATGTACTTGCTTTGTTCATGATCACAGTCCTGGAAATGACAAACTCCAACCAAAGTCAATTAAGTGTGTCTTTCTTGGATACTCTCATTACCAGAAAGGTTATAAATGCTATGATCCAAAAACACATAAATATTTGATCTCGGCAAATGTAACCTTCTTTGAGACGTCTCCCTATTTTTCACTAAACACTACAAACCAGAATTTGATGCCTCAAGTTTTGCTAATGCCTATATTTCCTGTACCACTAGTTAGTATTCCAGATAGCCCTCAAGGCTCTCCTCCTCCTCGCCAAGTACCTCTAGCTAATACTAATGATAGCATTACACCTGATCTGGATATATTGGCAGCTCTCGATGACTCATCTCTTGCTCATAAGTCACCTGCTCCAGTCACGCCTTCATCAGATGCAGTAACTCCACCAATTGCCATACGTAAAGGTATACGTACATGTCACGCCCCAAAATTTGAGGAGCACGATCGGTGCTCAACCGAGTAAACCGGACCGAGCAAGCCTGTTAGGTCTCATTCTACCCAAACGAACTCATAAATAAATAGGAGATGGACTCCATTAATCAAATTCTATAAATATATCATTAACGATTTCCATTTCATTTTGATTAGCAACTTCATTCGCCATTTTAAAGGCATTACAAGTTTTATACATCATTGCCAAATATCAATATTTCTATTTTAAATTCCAATGCCCGACACTACACACAACCTGTCTAGGGAGCCTCTAAATACAACTGAAGAATAATATGGAAATGCCAGCAACAAGGCTTTGGCTATACCTTACACAAATAGCAAAATAGACTCCGGAAGAAAGGCGGCATGAGCCACGCAGGGCCCCGAGAGGGAAGGGGCTCACCAATTCAGCTGACGGGAAGGGAAGGAGTGCTACTATCGGTGGACTAGAGTACCTGCTATAGAACCACCTACAATCATAACACGAATGTAGCGCCCCAGGCAAAAGGGACGTCAGTACATTTGAATTGTACTGGTATGTATAACTAAACACCATCTAATTAGAAAGAACTATCAAACAAGAATAAAGAAATCATTAACACCTTTTCATTAGAAAGAATTTTCAAACAAGAATAAAGAGATCATAAAAGTAAATCAAAATCTTTAACAATCCCCACATCAACAAATAAAAGGGATCACATAGCTTTCACATAATTTTCATACCTCTAGGTTGCGTTCCATAGCCCGTCATAGGGTTCACATATCATATTACACACCTATGCATTTCATATCCCGTCCATAAGGTTCACATATCATATTATACACCTATGCGTTTCATAGCTCGTCCATAGGTTCCACATTTTATATTATACCCCTATGCGTTTCATAGCCCGTCCATAGGGTTCACGTATCATATTATACACCTATGCGTTTCATAGCCCGTCCATAGGTTCCACATATCAATTAATCGGCACATGGGCCACAATCATTACCGCATACTTGGCACTAGGCCATATTTCATAACTCAATCTCTTATTTCCCACATTTCACATTATTTTCACATATTTCATATCAATATCAATTTCAACAACAAGCCATTCAATTCAAGATGTCAAGTACACATGAGAGGAACC
>MU740696.1:37828-48885 GCA_026770625.1 Nicotiana glauca
AAATATATATATATATATATATATATATATATATATTGACTATTATTTTTACAGTAGCTATACAGTACCATATATATTATGTATGTTATATACAACTATATATACAAAAATTCTGAATGTATATATATACAAAAAAAATTATACAAATGTTATATACTTTTTCGACTACCAAATATAAATAATTTATGATGCAGGTTAAGATAATAATACCCCTAATTTAATTTAATGTGATTATGAGTAGTATATGGTTTAAGGGGAGGAGGAAGAATTAGTAATCCAGGCGCGTGGGGTATAGAAGAGATGGTGTGGACAAAACAAAAGCATTAGTAGTATGAATAGTTCACTGTTGGACAACCACAACTAGAATCAGCCAACCACAAGAGACAACGTTTCCTTCTTTTGGAGCCTTTGTCCAATCCATCTTTCACTAGTCCAACTTGTCACACTCGCACATATATATGATATAAATATTACGGAATTTATTGCTACTCTTTCCTTTTATATATGCAATTTGATCTTTTCTTGTATCACTTTTAGAGTCGGTTTGTATTAGCTGATTGTAAATAGCGGATAAATTTATAGTGCTGAATTTTTTTTTTAAATGCTGAAACTGAGTAGAATAAGCATTTACGTGTTTGGATATAAATGCTAAAATTGATAATAAGCAGTTAATGTGTTTGATTAAAAAGTGTTGATAAGCTATTCTTTTGTTAAAAAAAACTAAAATACCATTGAATTTTTTCAAAAGATTATAAATAAAAAATATCTTTGTAAAGAAAATAATTAATAACGAATATGGAATGAAGAGAAACTCAAGAAATTTCTTTTGGGAAAAATATGTTGTGAATTAGAAGATACTATTAAGGATAAACTAATAAAAATGTTGGTCAAACTTATAAGCTGAAAATTCATAAGTTGAGGTGACCAGCTTATGACTTATGGCTGATTTTAATTTATAAGCATTTGGCTTATAAGCACTTTAAGTGTTTACCAAACTCGTAGATAAGCCAAAAGATGCTTATAAGCCAGTTTGATCAGGTTTTAAGGTTAGCCAATCACCCTCTTAGTTTTAATCATGGTTTTTATTTTACCTTTTGAACTTTTCGTTATAACTATCACTTTTGAAATTTATGTGGGAATTCACTGGGGCATGTTGTTATTTTGTTTATATGCGTAACATTAGTTTTACGACAATCTTGTAGACATTTCTAGAAGCTGAAAAATATGAGTATAGAGTTGGAAGTTGAAAAATAGTATATACTGTCTCATCCGATCTTTTGCTAGTAATTAAAGATGAGATAACTTATCTTAAACAATGTTATATCAACTACTAAAGTAAGACTTTAGAGTAGTGATTCATTGTTTTTCTTTTTCAGTCAATAGAAGGATACATATATATAAGATAGCACATATTGGACGGGAGAATGTCAATGATAGTTACACAAATCAATACTGTGATAGTATTTTGATCTCAGAGCTCTGATATAGCACCTCTCCTTGATCTATTGTAATTTATTTATTGCTTGATTCAACATACTAAAGTCAAGTATTTAATCAGAAAGAAGACCTCGAGACATAAAGCAAATGTGAAATCAATTTTTTCTCAATAGAAGCAAAATAGTTGTATCATATTTAAGATTATTCCAACCTTATGTTTGTGATGTAAGTGCCTCTTTACAAATAGAGATTGGATTCGATATGTCCATCTCATATGTGAGAAAAGTAAAAGACCAAGTTCAGAGTTAGCTTGCCATTTAACTGGTCATCTCAGAGCCAACATGCTTGACCCTACGTACGACACACAATGTTACTTACACACTAGATGATTTCGGTATGCGTAAGCTGGCCTGAACAACACAGTTATTTAAAAAAAATAGACAATGTAAATCTTAATTATGACATGGACTTTTGCTTTTTCAATTGTCTAATAGCCTAAAGATCAAAACCAAAGTCAGAGAAGCATCATTTATATGAATCAAGAGAATACTTTTATTATTCACAAATTACAAAAATTCATGAATACACGTCAAGAGTATATTCATATGTGACAAGACTCAAAAACTGTATTGGTTCCCTATACTTCTTGATAAAATGGAAGGCTGGCCTGGTTTATACCCACCCTGCTGGGCAAACAAAACAGTGTTTTCCTATAATAATATCTACAACAAAGCATCAGTACTGAAAATGATATACACAACATAGAATAGGACGACTATGTACCCACTGAATCAATATCCGCAACGTCAAAGAACAAACCTTTTGCTATTTCAGGAAACCTTTGTGCCCAGAGAACAGCCTCGAGCTGATGATATAACATGAAACAATATTAAAAAGACGTTAACTTGGATTCTACTCGTACCAATGGGAAAGCCAAGGGTGACCTAGGGCCTCTTTGGCCGTAGGACGCCTTTGAGGATTTATCTCAAGCAACTTTCTGACAAAGTCGAGGAACAATGGATCAGATACTGGCAGCTGATGCTCCAATGACGTTTCCTCGGGGATTATGTATTCAAGTAGGTCAGTGTCCTATTACAGAATATCAAACATAAATCAGAAGTTGGAAAACTGTGCCATTCTATAGTTTATCTAATTATATAAAGTTGCAAAAAGTAGCCGCGCTTAGCAGGCAACTCATATGGAAAAGGAAGTGAAGAAATCTTTGTTCACAAAAAGTCAACCCCAGTGTCATAGAGAGGTAACTAATGATGATAGATTTTGGCAGTTCTTATAGATTTGAATATTGAAATTACAAGTGAATGAACATGACTAGCGGGAACATATCGAAATTGGACTCTTAGATTTACTTTCTGAATTAGATCGTTTTATGAGAGCAGTGGTCAATGCAAAATCTAGCTAGCTAGATCGTATAGATATTGCTAAGCTTAATTGAGGCTTTAACGGTCTTCTGAGGAATCACGCCAGAAAAATAACAAATTTTCTATGAATAATCTTTATATGATAAGGATTAACTAAGAGGCAAACCTCATTTATATGATAAAGGTCATAATCCTTTGTGAAATATTTGTGTGCCTCCTGTCCCCTTTGTAACATTTCCACCTCAATAGGACCAAGCATTCCGATCATACGTGCAAGCAACATGACAACTGCTTCATTTGGAAAAAGCACCTACCAAACAATAAAAATATTTAAGAGTGCATACGGATAGCTGCCTGCCAAACACATGCTAATGAAGCCTCTTAACTTGTTCTGCACACCACAGCCCCCATCCCCCACCCCCACCCAAATAGGGCTAAAACAGGAAGAGGAACAAGATACTATATGCAATTTGAAACATACCAATCAATAAAGTAAACGACGTTAAAAGGAAATATTAAGAAAAAATGAAAAAAAAAAAAGAACCATACAAATGAATGTTAGTACATAATTCAAGGAAAAGCAGGAGGATACCTCCCCAGAGCACAGCTCTCCCAAGATGCAGCCAAGAGACCAAAGATCAATTTTTGCGTCATAAGAGAGGCCTAAAATTACTTCAGGAGCTCTATAGGAACGAGACTGTACATATAAGGACAAGTGATCTGACTGAAAGCAACTGCTTCCGAGATCAATAACTTTTAACTCACATCTTCGATAACTTTTGATGAGAATATTTTCCGGCTTTAGATCACAGTGGATGATCCCCAAGTTGTGCAAAAACACTAGTGCCTCCAAGCACTGTCGTGTTATGGTCTGTTAAGGAACAAATAAACCAACACAATTACATTTCATGGCTTTCCTTTTACTTAGATATGTTTTGTGGTTTTGCTGACAAATTTTAGTTTACTATTAAAATACGTACCTGCAGTCTGCTCATTGTAAAATAAGGCTCTAGATCAGATTCTCGGTTGTATTTCTGAAATTCATATAAATTTGCTCGGAGAAGTTCACAAACAATAAATAGGTGCTCCTGCATATTATAACATCAGAAGATAAGATACCAATGATGTGTGCGCTGGACGTGAACCAAGAGAGCAGTATTGCAACATTCATTGGTGATTTCAATATATATCCTAAGGTAACAAATAAATGAACAATGTTATATGACTGTGAATGTTGCGTTTCTACGTCCCAAGATATGCAGTCATACGAAATTGAACAAGACTAGAAATGATCATAATTAATAGAGGGTACAATATCACACTTAGGGGTCATTTGGTTACAAGGATAAGGGGTAACAATCGGGGAATAAAATGTGGGATTATTTTATCCCGTGGTTGATTGAATTTTTGATTCCAGTATAAGCAATTCCGGAATTATTACTAAATTCTGTTATTATTTTTAACCCCGAAATTACTAATCCAAGGGCTAAACAACAAAATGACAAAGATGCCCTTCTCCAAAACTCTTCTTCCAAAGTCTTTAAGAAAGCAACAACAACGACCCAGTATAGTCCCACAAGTGGGGTCTGGGGAGGGTAGTATGTATGCAGACCTTACCTCTACCCCAACGGGGTAGAGAGGCTGTTTCCAATGGACCCTCGGCTCAAGAAGACGAAAAGACAAAAAGAGAAAATATATCAGTACCATCATGGAAATAATAACACAACATAAGAACCAGTGAGTACATGAAAGGTAGAAATAATAAGAAAGCAAAGAAAAATATTGAAACTATATAAAAGTTTATCTAGTGTAATCAAACTAGTGTTTTATACTATACCCCGTGTATATCATTTTAATCTAATGATCCAAACATCTACCAATAAAATTATGTTCACTAAATAATTCTGTCACTATTTATTCCCCGTATTATAATCCCCACATAATAAACCCAAAATAACTTGTTCACAAACCAAACGACCACTTAAAGGGTGTAAAGAAAGAAGGCCATGCAAGTTTTTTTGTCATATCTCACATGTATTCAGATATTGCACCCGTCTATGGGTGTGAAAATGTGATCATTGAAGATGTTAACATAAATTAAATTGACTTGAGATCACAGGGAGGAATTTAATTTAAAAGACCTAAGATCTCTAGGAATCAATGTAGATTTAACTAAGAACATTTACTAATGGAAGCAAAAGATTCATAGATGCGATACTAACTTAGCTAGTTGGAAATTATCAAGTTAAGGTAAGCATGAGAATAGAGACTGCCAAATTTGTCTTAAAAGGAAAATTATTTAGTATTAGAATGAACTGCACCTAAATAGAGTACATCCTTAGTAACAGATGCGAATGTACTTTTGGTTAATGCAGGAATTCAAAAACTATCAAATAACTTCAAGTCCGAGTAAAAGTTGAAACTAACTGTTTTTCGAACTACATGCTTCTTAGTTGAACCAAAGTAAGTCCAGGATCAGGGGCTCTGATAAAAAACTCATCTAAATACATCTTCAAGTCATCTCCCATCTATGGTGGGAATAAAATCAATGCCCTCGCTAAGACTATAAGCTTGCAAATTCAGCCATCATATATCCAATCTTGATCAAATCAAAATTCTAGTATTTCAATTCTACCAGTGTTTACGGTTTTAGCCTTATAATACATATGTATGCACGTACACATGCACACATATACACTATATTCTTATATCATATAAAATGTTTAATCTCTAGCAATCAACACTTATGACCTTCCTTAGCATTCTGCTAAACTTTTATTGAGATACCATTCAATTGCATTTCCTATTTAAAAAGATTGAGATAAATGAAGGAAAAACATAAACCGTTTTATGAAATCATGAGAAAAAGAGCTAACTGGAAATGCAAAAGAGAGAAAGTCATGAGTAGCAGATTGCACGACAAGCATTGGTGGTTGATGTGGTGGTAGGAAGCAGCCACTTTTAGGAATTTTTTTGGTTTATTTCGTTGTTTTTTCTTAAGAGTAAAAGTTACTGTAAATATTTCATTAAAAGAAAAATCATCCAGGAGGTCTATATTACAGATATTCGCAACATTGATTATCTCGTTGTTTTTCCAATTGACATCCTTTTCCTTCATTATTCTTTTTTAAATATCCCCGCCAATGGCGCATGGTTTGAAGCTTGAGTGATAATGGACCCCTCTCTCTATCCTTCTGCACTAAATACTAGGCTGTGACAGGGTTCAGACCCATGACATGCTGTTAACCGACATATCACGTGCTGAGCTCTAACCACTAGACCATTGCCCTAACCACTAGACCATTGCCCTGGGGGCTTAATTTCCTTCAAAAACAAATTTCTCTCTTTCTTCTTTCCTTTACAATCCTTTTTAATACGAAATGGTAGTTTGTAGAGCAATCCTGCTAAAAGTTAACCGAGACATTATTGATAGGTCATTAATATTGAGAAAGACAATAAGCATTATATGTTTTAAAAAGAAAAAGCTTATGGTCGAAACTTACGACTTGGGTAAAACGTAAGGACAACAAGTGTTATACACGACCTTTGGCTACATAGTATACACTGTTGGCCTGTCACTATAATAAGAAAACACAACTCTTTGTTGATTTCCCAAATGAGTTACTCCCTTCGTTCCAGTTAATGTGACCCTATTTCTTTTTTAGTCCGTTTCATAAAGAATGACTACCTTTCTAAATTTGGAAACATTTCCTTAATAAGAAGTTTTCATAGCCATACAAATGTTATGACATGTTTAAGACCACAAGTTTTAAAAGTCTGAGATCTGCACAAATGATATGGCATATTTAAAACCAAAGGTCTCAAAAATCTTCCTTTCCTAAACCCCGGGCTCAATCAAAATGTTCATATAAATTGAAACGGAGGGAGTAATTACTTTAAGAGACAAGTGTAAGCATCTCATTGACAAACCTTTCAAGATTATATGATATTAAGAAGATAACGATGACATGGCCTTGAGTTCCAGAGGGTATTTTACATACCAAATAGACAGATAGGAGTTACAGGCTAGATACCCAGCAGAGAATTATTGGTACTTAAAAGAATGAGGAGAAACTTTTTTAACTATCAGTTTGTAACCAGAAAGTTTAGAGATGGCTATTAGTGCGAACAACGTAAATTCCTTGATAGCAAGAGATTCCTCCGGACAAGATATGCCAGTAAATCTGCCACTAAAAAGTGGCTGTACATTTCGATTGGTTTGTAACTTTATAGTTGTCCTTTCCACGCACCTCTGCCTTATATCAAAAACAGAAAAATGGTAACTTCTGAATGCTGATCGTCTTTTTCATTTAGAGGTTGAGGGATCGATCTTTAGTTCTTTGTAAGTCTTGATACAAAGCAAAGGACTCAAAAAAAAAACATTTTCCCAAGCATACCTGATGGTAGAAGTAATCATATAGTCGCAGTATATGGTGCTCATCACAAGGGTCATTCTTGTTCACAAACTTGAGAAGCTTAATCTCATCTAAACTCTGATCAAAGAAGTCCTTGTCATTCTTTATTATCTTCAAGCAAACGTCTATTCCGGTGTGCATATCATGAGCCTGAATGACTTTGCTGAATGCAGCTGAACCAAGGTATTCTGTTACATAGTATCTACCAGCGATAATGCTATTTAAAACGATAGGCAGATCCTTGCTCTCCTCAAATCCAGTCCTGCGTATGGGGGAGAAAAAATAAGTACAAATATTCTCTACAAATAACCTGCAAGAAACAATCTCTATATCTACATTAAATGTTAGAACAACTTTACTGCCAAGAATAAATGATGAAATTAGAACTTGATGCAATATACACGCTGAATATGTATTATCAAACAAACATTGCTCTCATGTCCTATTAAAAAAACACCTTCTTTTCACTCACTCGTCCATATTGGACTTAGAATTTGGAGGTACGCATATATGAAAACAAACCTGTTTTTTCTATGTATAATCCTCAGATTAAATACTTCAAACTCATCTTCGCCTTCAAACATCAAAAGTTCATCTGATGTAGCACCTCCCTCTTCATCTGCTGCTGCATCAGGTTCAATACCCTCCCTATCCTCTAATCTATCATCTTTTGGCTCGTAGTCTTCACGTACATATGAGTAGTAATCTTTGTCAATAGCCTTAGGTTGAAGGTCAGGGGTACCTCTGAGATCTCCAACCAAGTCAGCGTTGTAACTTGTTTTAATTGAATAATTGTTTCTATCTTCAGTTTTCCTCTCACTCGTTGGTTCATACTCTAAATAATTAGCCCCAGTTAGGTTGATATTCGTGTCATCAGGATCACGGCCATAAATCCCTTTTAGCCCCTTGCAGCAAGCACAAAGTGGGGATGAACAGCTAAATTCTTCTTTCCCACCTTTTCCTTCAAGTTGCTTTCGTTTATCCAAATGATAGTAATCTTCCAGGCCTACATCTTGCCCATTGTGCACTGTGGCTATAGGCCATCCGTCCGATTTATAATCCCAACTGGGACTTGTGGCTTTCTGTTTCTCGGGCACTTCAGTCATCACAAACTTGTCCTCGCTAGGGGCCGCAAGACCATCCGAGCTTCCAAAGTAAGGTGGCATGGGAAAATCTTCATCTTTCTCCCGGTACCAAAACAGGTCATTTTGCATATCAAAATCAGGGTAATCTCTTGCAGTACCAAATTGAGATAATCTATCTGACGATGCTTGAGAACTTAGAGCGGTCGTAGTAGGAATTCCATATGGATTTGTAAATTCTGCACCAGAGACAACAGGATAAACCTAAAAAAAAATATGCAGAAGAGACAAAAACAGAGGAAATAATCACAAAGTGTCGACCAAAAGTTGCAATAACACAAGATGATCAGTTCTTGGGTCACATTAATATAAAAATATTACTATTAATTTTGCAATACTCCAGAATGTTAAAATCATCTTTCCGAGATGGAATAAAGAGCAACACTTAGAAATTAAAGAATAAATGACAAGCATCCATTTCCAGGGGCAAAAGTTCTACTATATATTTACATCAATAACGTCCTATTCAAGAAATTATAAATTGTGACAAATACTAAAGTCTGAATTGGGTAAGTTTTATTTTAGCTTTTGCACAATCAACAAAGCATTAAATAATATTCCAGAAGGAGAAACACAAGTTGTTGTCATAAAGAATCAGAATCAAATTAAAAATCCTTAGAAGTATATAAATGGTCAAATAAAGTAAAAATAGAAAATTAAAAAAAAAAAAAAAGGAAGGAACTTTAATTTACCAGAGGAGCAAAAATCGGTAGTAGAAGAATCCAAGCTGACAAATTCCTCATCAGAAGAAACAGAGTTGGAGTGATTAATGGTAGCAGAAATTAAGTCATCAAGACGCCTAGCAGAAGGAATCTTAAGAGGAGGTGGCGGCGGAATCATAGGAAACAAGAATCTTTCATAATCCAATGAACCCAATTCAGATTTCTCCATAATATCCTCCATAAGAGCTGATTCTGATTCTGAAAACCCATTATTTTTCAAGAATTGCAATACTTGTTTAATGTCAGAAACAGCCATTAGAAGAAGAACAAAGTCTAAGAAGAAGGAAAAAGAAGAGAGTGAACTAAGTAGAGAAGAGGTGGGTTCATGGGAATGGAGTGAATTAAGGGGAAAAGGGTCAAAAGTGGGAAATTTGGGTTTTGCATGTTTTTTTCTTTGCTTTGTTATAGAAAGAGAAAGAAAAAGAGAAGAGAGAGAGTGTGATGACTTTCTGCTTTCCTTTTGAGTTTGTCTGCTGTAAAACTGAAGCTAACGGCAGGAGAAGGAAACGAAAGATATCTTACCAACTTTGACAAGTATAAGAAAGCTAGCTAGCTGTTGGAATGTGGGTCTTGTCTTTGTCAACATGGTTTGCTTTGCGACAAAATATCATGGTACCGCCACTTTTCGTCAATAAAAAATAATCAGTATTTATTAAATCAATAAAAATAATCATTATTTTGCTGCAACAGGAACCGATTCCGTATAATATATGAGAGTTCTAGTGTATTTGTGTACGAACTCCAGCATATTATGCTGGACCGGTATACTTTGCTAACTCCTGTAAAATTTGCGGGAGACTGGAGCACCAGTGCTCCAAACTCCAGTATAGTATACTGGACATTTATACTTGCTGGAACTCCCGTAAAATATGCGGGAGTTCCAGCATAATTATGCTTGAACTCCCGTAAAATTTGCGGGAGTTCAAGCATACTTATGCTGGAACTCCCCTAAAATTTGCGGGCGTATTTTCCGGATTTTGAACAGTGTTTTCGCTCAAATTTATCTTTACATTAAAAGTGGTTAAATTTCGATGACTTTTGAAACTTGAATATTTTTCAACGACCAGTGGTAAATCTGGCTATTTTTAAATTTCTCGCACGGTTTGCATCACTTTTTTCTTAAAAACAAATCAAACTAAATTAATCAGTTTTTCAAATATTAGAACCAATCAAACCAATTAAGTCATTTTTTCTCGATTCGGTCTATATTGATTTTTAGATTTTTTCGGTTATTTATCGGTTTTTTTCTTAAATATAAGACATACACTACCAAATACATATTTTGACGACCGTAATTTTAGCGTAACACTATTAAATCAATTGCCCTTTGAGAAATTTATTATTTAACAAGATATATTTATGATAATTGAATCAAATAGTGATGAATAATTTAAGGACTCAATTAAAAATATATTATTTTAACGGAACATAGATTCTTACACTTAACAAAAGAAAACTATCAATCGAACTAAAATATAAAGGTAAAGAACTGTACTAAAAGTGCAAACGATTAACATTTACTATAAAAAATTTGAAACTTTGTATAAAAGTATACATATATATAGGTATAATTCTAAATTTAAAATAGTTACTCCTATATTTGGTTTGGTTCGGTGTTTTTTTATTAAAACCAAAATCAAACCAAATTTGATCGGTTTTTAAATTTCAAAACAAAACCAAACCAAATAAAAAAGTATCGGTTTGGTTTGGTTTCGATTTGGTTCGATTTTTCGAATTTTTATGAACACCCTTACTTGTGAAACAACCGTGACTAAACTATAAAACATGGTTTTTTTCGATGTAATCTAGGTTTTTTCTACTCTTGTTCTTATTTGTGGTTTAAATGTTATACGGAGTATACAGTGAGATAAGAAATTCAAGTAGTCGTTGCCGCGCCATGTACTTGTACTAAACTACGTGTTATTAGTACGACAACCCCCCCCCCCCCCCCCCCCCCCCCCC